>JAUCBJ010000384.1:0-127700 GCA_032718475.1 Nemertoderma westbladi | reverse complement strand
GCACTTACAACAGCACTCTGAAACCAATCAGATAAATAAACTACTCCGTTGTATAACTTTTAAACACTGGCTGACTGGCAGTCTTCTTCAAATCCTTTATATAAATACCTAGGAATACTCACTCCGGCAATGGAATATAACATCGACATCATCTACATCCAAGAACATCGGATTTGTCATGAAGACACTGCCATGAAGTACAATGACATTGGAAATGGATGGACGTTAGTAACAAGTTCAGCAGTAAGAAACTCAGCCAATGCATCAATTGGTGGAGAAGGAATTCTGCTAAAGCCCATTTGCACTTAAGACCCTAAACAACCAGGTTTTTTATAAATTCCAGGGTTATGATCGCAACATTTGATGGGAATCCCAAGGCAACAGTTAAATGTTGCTACAGTCCAACCAATGCCTCAGAGCCAGAACAAGCAGTCAAGTTTTATGAAGATATGACTGGACTTATAAAGGACATTCCGAAACACAATGTTAAAGTCATTGCTGTTGACCTGAATGCGCAAATTGGCCCAGAAGACATCAAGGGTTACACCTATAACACCAGTTATAACAGAAATGGGTACTTACTTTTAGACCTAATGGAAGAATGTGAATTGATACCAACAAACAACACATTCGAAAAGAGTAAGGGGAAGCTATGGACCTTTCAATACCATAATGGAACCAAAGCATAACTGGATTACATCCTTATAAACAAAAAGTGGAGAAACAGCATGATCAACTGCGAGGCATACAGGTCGTTCAACCTAATTAGTTCGGACCACAAAATTGTGACTGCAGAGATCAGACTCATTTTGAGAGCCAGCAAACCCAGGACAAGCAAGCAAATCAACTATGACTGGGAGAAACTCAGAACTGACAATGCAGTAAAGAATGCTTATACAGTAGAAGTTCAAAACCGCTTTGAATCACTTCAGTCAATGGATGAAGACCAGTCCACCAATTCAATATACCAGAATATAATAACAGCCCACAAGGAATCAGCTAAGAGGCATATCCCCCAGAAACCCAAACGAAAACAGTATGTGCCATGGCAAAACAGGGGACTTCATACCTGCCGAACTCCAAAGAAGCATTAAAAGCATGTCTAATAATAAAGTGGGTGGATTAAATGAAATCCCAGCAGAGGTATGGAAAACAGGAGTTCTAAACAGACCATTATTCAATGTTTGCAACCGGATCTTACAAGCGGAAAAGCCTCCACCAATTTGGACTAAAGGTCAACTAAAGCCTCTCCCCAAGAAAGGAGATCTCGGTATACCAACAAACTATCATGGCATCTGTCTATTTGTGGTAGCTCAAAAATATACAATAAAATGATTCTATATAGGATTAGGCCTCACATAGAGAAACTACTGCGTAAGAGCCAAAACGATTTCGACCAAGTAGATCAACAATAGCTCAGATACTTGCACTACGGAGTCTGATTGAAGGAATTAAGTCAAAGAATCTAACCGCAGTCATGACTTTTGTGGACTTCAAGAAGGCATTCGACTCCATCCATAGAAGTAAAATGCTTGAAATCCTAAGAGCTTATGGAATACCAGAAGTAATCATTGCTGGCATTGGATTGCTATATTGTGACACAGAAGCACAAGTACTCTCACCAGATGGTGAAACTGAGTTTTTCTCAATCCTGGCTGGCGTACTGCAAGGTGACACATTAGCACCATTACTATTTGTAATTGTGCTGGATTACGTAATGAGGATGGCCACAAAGGGTGAAGATCTGGGATTCACACTTCAAGAACGCAGAAGTAGTAGATATCCGGCAACTACAGTCACAGACACCGACTTTGCGGATGACATCGCCCTGCTCTCTAATACGCTAGCAGATGCACAGCTTCTACTAAATAAAGTGGAGAGGGCTGCTAAGAGGTTGGATTGCATATAAATGCTACCAAGACCAAATTCATGACCTTTAATGTTGATGGAAACTTGACAACCATTGATAATAATCAACTAAGGAAGGTTGACGACTTCCAGTACCTTGGATCATGGATAGAGAGTAGCAAAAAGGACATAAAAGTTAGGACAGCAAAGGCTTGGGTAGCTCTATCAAAAATGGATACCATCTGGAAATCAGGCACCTGAAGACTAAGTTCTTTAGAGTCACAGTGGAAAGTGTATTTTTATACAGGGATGAGACCTGGACACTGACTAAATCACTTGAACAACGAATGGACGGTTGCTATACAAGACTACAAAGGGCAGCCCTAAACATCAGCTGGAGACAACACATGACAAACGCCGAGCTTTATGGTACAATACCACCTGTATCAACCACCCTCCGTGAACGCAGATTAAGATTCAGTGGGCACTGCTGGCGAAGTAAAGATGAGGTCATGCCAGATCTACTTTTCTGGCAACCAAATCATGGAAAGCGTATATAGTAGTGTAGTATCAATATATAGCAGTGGCGGATTTAGAATTGTAGAATTTAATTTATCAGTCTGGTTAGTCTGTATAGCTGAGGACTTGGCCCATCAGCCGATGGTGTACCGGTACCAGTGTCCTACGAGAGTCATCCCCCCCCCCCCCCATCCCCACACCGGGTGGGGGGGGGGGGGGGGCATGCAGTAGCTCCGATCCTACAGGGGCCTCAAAGATGCAGTGCCGATTAATTTGTCTCGTCTATAGTTTTGAATAAAAAATTAAAAGAAAATTAATTTGCTTGTATTAGCATAGTGTTATAGGCTAGAAAGCATAGTTTACTGTAGGAACATAACTGTCAGACTGTGTATTGTATTGCCATAACTCATGGGTCGTGTTTACAAGAGTGGGTATCAGAAACGAAAAAAGGTAGCAGCTGTTAGGAGTCTATTGGAAAATTGCCGAAACTGACAAAGTATTTTAAGTTTAGTCATGACAATGAACAGCAGTTTGTTGAGAGTAATATTGATCTTCCTACACAATCTGGTGTTGAACAGGTGGTTGAGAGAAATCTCGATCTTACTACACAATCTGGTGTTGATCAGGTGGTTGAGAGAAATATTGATCTTCCTACACAATCTGGTGTTGAACAGGTGGTTGAGAGAAATCTTGATCTTCCTACACAATCTGGTGTTGATCAGGTGGTTGAGAGAAATATTGATCTTCCTACACAATCTGGTGTTGATCAGGTGGTTGAAAGAAATATTGATCTTCCTACACAATCTGGTGTTGAACAGGTGGTTGAGAGAAATCTTGATCTTCCTACACAATCTGGTGTTGATCAGGTGGTTGAGAGAAATATTGATCTTCCTACACAATCTGGTGTTGATCAGGTGGTTGAAAGAAATCTTGATCTTCCTACACAATCTGGTGTTGATCAGGTGGTTGAGAGAAATGTTGATCTTCCTACACAATCTGGTGTTGATCAGGTGGTGATTTCTTAATGAAATTAGTGAATGGCCTGATACTATTATTGATGGGCAAAGATGTAATATTATATCTAATAGATTTGGCCTGAAACAGGTTGAAGTACATTTCCCTTATAATGAAGCAAGGCGGCGTTTTTCGGTGGTTCATTACAATCGAGTAATGAAAAATGGTGAGAGAATGACACGTTCTTGGCTGATATACTCGGAGAAATGTGATAAAATTTACTGTTATTGTTGTAAACTGTTTGGAACTGGAAATATTCCTTTATGATAAGGTTCTAATACATGGGAAGGATTGTCAAAAAAACTGAAAGATCATGAAACCGGCCATGCTCATATTGATTGCTTACTGAAGTGGCATAATCTACAAGAAGGTATTATTAATTAGTCAATAGATAGATAGACGAAAGCTAGAACTGGGTCTAAAAGAATAAACATTTTGGAAATCTGTATTAGAACGTTTGATAGAAATCATTATGTTCTTAGCTGAAAGAAATCTATCATTCTGTGGCAGTAATGAAACTCTAGGTTCTGTTCATAATGGAAATTTTCTTGGATTGTTTGAATTTATGGCAAAGCACGACCCAGTGCTAAAAGAGCTGCATGATAAAATAACAAGCGGTGCTTCAAAGGATCATTATCTAAGTCATGACATTCAAAATGAACTTTAGACATTGTTGCAACAGAAATTCAAAAATCGAATGTGTATAATATAAAGGAGTCTAAATACTTTGCTGCCATTTTAGTTGTTGAGACATGTTAGTTGTACCTCTGGTGTTGGGATTGAGATTCATGAAAGATTTTTTGGATATTTAAAAGTAGATGATACTTCAGGTTAGGGATTTACCTGATTCCAACCCCTAATCTGGCCTGGTATCAGCAAATATATATGCATTTATTTCGGCAAAAAAAAATGGGCCATCCATAAAGGACATCCGGATGTAGGACAATTCGGTCCCGGACAATTCGGTCTCGGACAATTCGGTCCGGACAATTCGGTCCCGGACAATTCGGTCCCGGACAATTCGGTCCCAAAACACTAAATAAATGGGACCGCATTGTCCGGGACCGAAATGACCGGGACCGAATTGTCCTAGGACCGAATTGTCCTAGGACCGAATTGTCCGGGACCGAATTGTCCGGGACCGAATTGTCCGGGACCGAATTGTCCGGTTCCTGATAGCAACTTTTTAGTGCTTTTTTGATATTGGTGAATGTTCTAGAACATTAGTAGAGATATTTGTTAGGGTAGTTAGTGTTATTTACTTGCTAGAATTTTTTGAAATTTTAAAAATATTGTAAAAATATTTTAAAAAAAATTTGTTATTGGTAGTGTTCGAGAACATTATTATATATTATTTATTAAGGTGTAGATAGTGTTTTTTTTACTAGCTAGCATTTCCTTGAAATTATAAAATTACCTGTGAAAACATTGATATTTCAGAATTAGGCCTAAACTGTTGCTGATTATATTAATTACCAACAATATTGATGATAAACAGTCCCTGAATTATAATAAGGATAATAATTTTGGCTTGTTAACCAACCAACAACACATACAGTATACTTACGCAATATATAAAAAAAATCAGCTTTAAACATTTTAAATACATACTATTACTAGCTAGTAAATAATTCACAAGCTCCATAAAAACACCATAGTTACCATAAATAATAATGTTAACAAAAAAAAGTAAATTTTTTTTATTTAAAAAAAAATACTAGCTAGCAAAAAAAAACACTAGCTACCATATAATAATATATATTAAGGTTCTAGAATATTCACCATTATATAGTACCAATTAAATTTGGTCCCGGACAATTCGGTCCCGGACAATTCGGTCCCGGACAATTCGGTCCCGGACAATTCGGTCCCATTAATATGCATGTTTTGGGACCGAATTGTCCTAGTCAGTATCCGGACAATTCGGTCCCGGACAATTCGGTCCCGGACAATTCGGTCCCGGACAATTCGGTCCCAAAACATAAAATTAATGGGACCGAATTGTCCGGGACCGAATTGTCCGGGACCAAATTGTCCGGACCGAATTGTCCGGGACCGAATTGTCCTGCTTCTAGGACATCCAATGTCGAAGGGAGAGGGGGGTGGGGTTGGGGGGTGGGGGGTGGGGGGTTGGGGTCTTAAAATTGCAGACATCTTCGGAACAGGTGGAGGGGTGGTGGTAGAATTCGGACACCCACTTTATTAATATTTGGCTTAAAATGCTATAATATTAATTTATCACGGTAAAAAATCGGTTACCAGATTCGCAATACCATAGAGTCAGGGTTACACTACATTATTTAGGAAGTTAGGACAATTCCGACCCAGACAATTCCGATCCAGACAATTGAAACCCGGACAATTCCGACCCAGACAATTGCGACCCAATTACAGATCGAATGAAATTTTCATGGGTCGAAATTGTCCATGTCGGAATTGTCTTACGTCGGAATTGTCCGGATCCAAATAAATAAAAATAATTAATAGAAATTACCGATAATCAAAAACAAAAATCTGTGTTCTAGAACACTAATATTTTTCTTAATTAATCAAAAAAGCAAAAAAACATTTTTGATGTACTGTTTATTAAGTGGATTGCATTTTTGCTAACTGGTTGCCGGCCAGATTGCAAAATTGTTTATCAGGTAATTCCCTAATACAGGTGAAGGTCGATATGAGTCATACATGGATCCTATAAAAGACTTAAATATTGATATCCAGAATTATCGAGGTCAATCGTATGATAATGGCGCAAACATGAAAGGGAAGCTAAAAGGTGTCCAATCACGTTTACTTGATATTAATGATAAGGCACTGTTTGTGCCTTGTTCAGCACACTCTCTTAACCGTACTATTTGTGACGCTCATCTACACAAGCTATATCATTGTTTGGTGTTATGACCAGGTTGTTTAGCATATTCTCAGGACATCCTGCGTACTGGCCTATTCTTATGAGGCATGTACAGATTTCAGTGAAGTACCCTTCAGATACACGGTGAGAAAGTCGAGTAGAATGTGTAAAAACATTGAGGTATTACTTAGATGAGGTTATAGATGCACTTAGAGAACTACAAGAGTATGGCATTGGCAAGAAAGATGGAGAGCTTTCTTCAGAGACAGCTTCTCTTGAAGATCATATAAGTAGTTGGCCATTCACATTGTCAATTGTAATTTGGTATGACATTTTATTTCAGATAAATAAAATTGCTGCAGTCAACTGGCACTACTATTGATGTTGTCGAGCATGAACTGCACACAACACATGAATTTCTACAAAAATACAGAGAGACTGGATTTGTACTGTAGATGCAACTATTGCTGCCAGGGAGATTGCAGAAAAACTGGGAATAAACCGTGTTTTTCCTGATGTTAGGGTTAGGAGAAGGAGACGACTCTTTGGATATGAGGGAACTGATGATATTGGTACAATTTCACCGTTAGGACTCAATTCTTTTATAAACTTATCGATCAGTGCTTAATGTCTATTTTGGAACGATTCGAACAAATTCGAGAATATTCTAGACTATTTGGGTTTCTATATAACTCAAAGACAATTCTGGCTATGAGTAACACAGAGCTTCTTAAGCACTGCAAGGAATTTGAAAGAAACCTCAATGATATTGATGCCATTTACAAATGGAGCTAGTACGTTTCAAATTTCTTCTTGATCTGCTATTAGCTGATGTCCCTTTCCCCCATTACACCCCCTCACCTATGCGAATACTGTAGGCCTAAACGCCTGTAGCACAATATATACATTATTTTAAACATTGGTGGTGACGGGTGTATTACATATATAAAAACCATCTTATATTATATGGAATAAAATTAATTTGAATTTTGAATTTGATGAAACATCCATTTGAAGCAAAAAAGGTAAACATCCAGCCAGATAGCAACATTGCTCCACATGTGCTGATATACTGATATTACCATACTGATATTTTCACTTATTGAAATAATTTATTTTTAGAGTGTGTGGATTCAAATGTTCAATGCAGCAATTGGGCACTTATTGGCGAATGTGCATCTAATCCTTTGTGGATGCTTCCAAATTGCCAACGTTCGTGTAGGCAATGCAACAAAGGTTAGTTGTGGAGTTGAGCAAATTCTACTAGCAGTAGTAGTAATGTACTATTGTGATATATTTACTAAAGCTCAGGTATACTGCTTAACTAACAAAACACCTAACTTAAACTGTAAATACCCTAACAACTTCGATACTGCAAATATCCATACCCCGACTAAATTTATTGACATATTAAACAATAAAAGTAAAGAAAAAATGAAAATACTTAAAACATACATAAATCAGCACCTACCAGCAGCTTATAAAGCCAAATGGCGGTAAATTTAAACTAAGATTATACATTAGGGTAAAGGCAGACCCGCACCATCTTCAAACCTCACACCACTATGCCACTTGGTGCGTGACCCATGCAAACAATGGGAGGTCCCACACACAACCGCAAACCGCACCCTGGATCGAACCCAACCTATAACATTGGAATAGGATTTACCCCAGGAATGTTGTAGTCTGTTGGCAGTTATCCGCAGCAGTCTGTTTGCCTGTGGGGCCAGCACACCATTGCAGGAAACCACGAAAGGTAAGATGTCTCCTCGACGTGCTGTGACTGCAGCAGAGTAAAGTCTCTTCTTCTCATCCTCCACAGCCTCCAATACAGACATAGAAGAGCGAGAAAAATACATAGGACTCTGAGTCAAGATTGGTTGATCCAATATCAAACAATGCATGAGTCAGTCTGTTAAACGCTCCCCATTTCCTGACATCGCACCACAACCCCACCACATTTCGTGCTTCCATCTGCTCACACACTATGTGTTCCATAATGACATTGCATGGCCCGAATGCGAGAGCTGCAAGGACGACCATGTTATCTCACAGGTCGTTGTGACATTAGTTTACAAGGCCACCCGTCATACAGTTCAACCCATGGTTTAAATCAAATACAGCCCCACATACATCACACTGACAAGGCACTTCAATGATGGGTCAGCCATATCTCACCACCAATCCATCACAGAACTCCGAGGGGAAAGGTCATGTAGTGGTCATGTAGTGGAGATCTGATATGGGGAGTGTCAATACAGTATATCCAACTGCCAGTTTTATGCTCACTAACTCTACGTACAGTTTGCTGACGGCTCTCAGTCATTATCTCCAGTATTCTCGAGAATTGTTTTCTCATCTGTCTTCCACTCATCTCGCTCTGCTTTCTGCATCTGCCAGACACTTCCGATTTTTTGCAACTCTAAATTACACTTCGCCCACCACTTCGCCCTCCCGCCCTAGGAATTATGTCCACTCCTCCGACATTACTGGTAATGTAGCCCCAATCCACATCATTATGGGGACAACGCAAATAGTTAACAATGTAAATAGTTGAGTGGAAATAAATACATTAATAATTTCAATTACACCAACCCACAAATGAAATTACATAAAATTGACCAAGTTATGGTAGTACAAAAAACGCTGACCGCGCATTTCTCAGGTCTGTGGCTCTGTGAGCCCCTTTCCAGTTCGCCTTCAGCGTGATCATTTTGGTTTGTGTTTCGTGCCGTTGTAGGGCACCCCTTTCCTTGTCCGGTTGGCTGAGAGAAGTCACAGTCTGCGGTTTCGCAGGCGCATCCAGGGGCGGCGTGTTCCATGATTCTACTTTCCGACTCTACCTTCAATGATTTACTGACCTGCTTGCCCTCAGAGGCCGTCCCTTTTGTTTCTACATTACTGGTAACGTCATTAAAATTATTAAAATCCTTACCACTCTGTCTACACCAGTCAGTTGTACATTGTCATGTTTATAATTAATTCTTGGTGTTATGGGTGAATGAGTTATTGTCATGTTGGCATAGTCATATTATTTATTTTAATTTCACAATTATAAGCTCCAATACACTTGAACTTCCGTCTCGAATTTTTCCTAAAAATATATTGTCTTCGTAGTAGTGAAAACGGTTTTCAAAAATATTGGGAAGTTTTCGAGTTATAGTGCCACATTAAAACCCTACTTTTGGCATTTTTTGAGACGTTTTTTGAAAATAATTACCTTTCATGAAATATGATTTGCATCTCTATTTTTGATTTACACCGGTTATTTGGTGTTTGGAATTAGATGGAATTCATATAAATGAATTTAGAAATTTCAAACTTGTTTTTTTCAGCGGGTGCCAAATTTTGGTGCCACCACCAAATTTTGAAATATGTCAATTTTGTAAATTGAATGTTTGAACCTGTTTTTGCGCAATAGGGGTTTTTTGGGGTTCTGGTTTCGATGGAATATATACGAGTTGCACCACGTGTATCAAACTTGTATTTTCTGTGCTGTGTGCAAAGTTTGGTGCCAGCACGAAATTTTGAAAATCCATTCAATTGTTATATTGCGACAACTTGTGACAACTTATTTCTCGCGTTTTGGAATTTTATGGCGGTTCTGAATTCAATGGAATAAATAATTATCTACCTAGATATCTCAAACTCGTATTTGGGCGCAAAATTTTGAAAACCATCAAATATATCAATTGATTGTGTCACCTTGTTTCTTGCGTTATACGGGTTTGTGAGGGTTGTGAATTCAATGGAATGAGTAAAAATTGCATAAGAGTTTTCAAACTTGTATTTTTCTCTGGTGGATAACAATTGTTGTGGCAACACCAAATTGTTGAAAATAAGCAAATTGATCAATAGATAGTATCATCTTGTTTCTTGCGTTATACGGGTTTTGAGGGTCTTGAATCCGATGGAATCAATAAAAACAGCACTGGACAGGACATGCCAAACCTGTACTTTTCGGTGATGGGTAGAAAATTTGGTGCTAGCACCAAAATTTGCCTTATCACGCTGAAAAATACGACTTACAATGATCTGGCAAATTAGAAACGTATTCTATTAGAATCAGCGCCCCAGAAAACCTGAATAGGTGAATTTATAGCATAGTATAAGTTAATTAAAAATTTGTGTTCAAACTGAAAAGTGATGGTTACTTGTATTTTTTATTTTTTGCCTACGTAGAGGACTAAAACAGACATTTATAGTAATTAGAACATTTTAAAATATTTTCAAATGGAATTTGCGCCTCAGAAAACCTGTATTGAAAAACAATTGGCCGAAAATTGTAACTTTCAAATTTTGTGAAAATTATTCACTACTTGTAATTTTGGTGATGCCAAATAACCACCCCACAACATTTTTTCGAATTTTGATTTTCGGATTTGGACTAGTGAAATTTACATACAAACAAAAAATCAGACGTTTCTTTGAAATTTGTAGCTTTTATAGGGCGGGGTCAATATGACCCCCCCCCCCCCCCCCGCCCCCACGGTATTTGTACATTTTATACTACTACTACTACTAGGATCGGCATGCTGCATTGCAGCTGCATTTTTAAGAATGCTGTGCCGGCTTGTCAACAAAATTGCACCGCCACAACTCCCTATCACCCATGACATTTGCTAGATCATCCGCATCTTTAAGGCCAGTGTCCTTTAAGATGCATCTCAAGAAAGTCATGGGCTGTCCACCATGCTTATTCACTCCATGAGGCTGCCAAAGTACAATATTATGCACTGGCTGGTCCTCACGGCGAAAGCAATGTCCTGAAAAGCGGAGGCGATTTTGTTCTAGTGTCAAGCTTGGGGGAACCAATGAGACACCTCCAATGTTATATAGTGTCTGGTTGGAGATGTGTGCATTGTACTTGACACAATGAACCCGGCGTAGCATTCTTGTGAATGTGCCATCCAGAGATTTGGTGTCCTCAGCAGTTAGAGCCCAGCATGGACTCCCGTAGAGGAGTACTGGAACTACTGCTGCTCTAAATAATCGGACCTTAAGTTTCCGATTAATTCTCGGTGACTTCCAAATCCTGGAAAGCCTATTCAAGGCTGCCCATGCCTTTCCCTTACGTATTCGAAGGTCCTCACCTGACTTCCGGATCCATGATCCCAGGTAACAGAAGTCGTCCACATGCTCAAGCTTACCATCCTTTGAGCTTATGCTCATCCGATCACAGACTTGCTGAGGACTTTCAAAGTTAACTGTCAGAATTTTGGTCTTTCTGGAGTTAATAAAAAGACCAACACTAGAAGCAGCATGTTCTAATGAGCTGAGGAGCCGTTGGGCTCCCTCTAATGATTCTGAGAGTATTCCTAAGTCATCAGATAAGTCTAGATCAGTTAGGTACTTGGCAGGATTTCTTTGACTTCTGGAGCCAGTAGGTGGAGTTATCATCACCCCATCATCATTATAATGATCTAAGGACATGCGTAGAACATAGTCAACCACAATAATGAACAAGAATGGTGCAAGTGTGTCTCCTTGGAGGACGCCCCATAACACTTCAAATGGTTCTGTGTCACCGTCAACAGTAGACACAAATGTTGTCGAACCATCATATACTGATCTGATTGCTGCAATAATTTCATCAGGAATCCCATATAATGAAAGTATGCTGAACATACGTGAGCGAGAGACTGAATCAAAGGCCTTGAAGAAGTCAACAAAGATAACAGCCAGATGCCTGTCTTTCTTTTTTGATAACTCTTCAATTATCCTTCTAAGTGCCAAAATGGGCTCCATGGTCCCACGACCTTTACGGAACCCATTCTGATTTCCACGGAGCAGTCTCTCAATGGGATCCCTGATGCGATTTAATAGAATCCTATTGTATAGCTTTGCAGCAATCGAGATCAATGAGATTCCCCGAAAAGAACCATAGAGTGTTAGGTTGCCCTTCTTGGGAACTGGCACCAACTTATTTGTTTTCATTTCTTGTGGGACTCTTGTTGTTCGGTACATTTCTACTATGATGGGATAGATGAGCTTTAAACACTCAGGTATTTTTCATAGCCCGGTACTAATAGGGTTAATAACCTTGTTGAATTGGGATAGGTCTAGATAAGGACAATACTATTGTATTGAGGACAACAGTCAAAAAGACCTTCCAACAGTCTGAAAAACTCACCAACAGTCAGAAAACAGTTTCAGTTACAATTTCTCTGTTTGGTGGTACGGTAGGATTTCTAATTTATTGGTCATTGTCTTAATTTAGTGGCGCAGTTTTGTTAGGTTAGGGGTGGGGTTAGTGGCACACTGCTGATGAGGAGAGCCACGAATCCCAGGGCTCAGTGTTTAAATCTCCGAAATCCTTTTATTTTTATAAAATTCATTACTTAGACTTACCTCTTCGGCGGACAAAATGTCATATATTTTTCGTAATTTATGGGATAGCCTATTTCGTGCAATACTTACCGGAACAGTTACTGCATGGTTTGGCACTGTACTCCATGAGCACTTCATTAAAAATTCAGCCTAATCTGAGCAACAAAACGCACCCACCCACCCCCCCCCCCTCCTCCCCCACTCCTCCTACCCACCCTCCTCCCCCCCCCCCTCCCCCTCCTCCCACTTATGACTTACGCAATGGCCCTGGCTCCACTACAGTAGCTGCCAATATTTACTATATTAATTTGTGCAATTCGTGTATAGTTATAAGTGAAAGAAATATACGAATTTGATTTGATTTGAATTTGGAGTAGTTTTTCTTGTGGTAGTTGGGTTGGGTTATGTAGCACTAAAATCGATTTGGTATTTTGTTTTTTTAATGGGCCTTACTACCTGAGTACTAACAGTGGCCCTAAATGCTAGGTAGTATCTGACGGAATAAGACCCCATGTCCTATTTTATTGTTTTCATATTAATATCACAATCCCTCAAAGTCGTGGTTGTCTAACATCATATAATTAGAAAACAGTTTCAGATAGTCTACCCAACAGTCAAGGGCTTCAAAAAATTTCCGATTATTTAAATAGGATTCCGTCAATTCGAAATAGTGAAAATAATATCAGCTGAGCCGTAACTAAGGAAATTATGTCATTATGTAGTACTGCACTCTGTACTGCAGTAGGCCTACCGAGCTGACAGTTGTTTAACACAGTATTATGGAATCCGGGAATGGCATGGACGTTTGTCTGATCGATTCTGAAAGTCCAAAAAACCTGCCAATGGTTATAATATATTATAAAATGATTACAGGTATTAGTTTGTGGTACCGACACAAATCAACACATTGAGGATTACATTACGACAGACTGTTATTTTATCATACCAGTAGAACCGGTACTGGGTACTGTGTTACGTGGTACTGGTAGAAGAAAACTGCGATCCGAACCGGTAACAGATAAGTGGCGTTGGGCAGGTGGGAGTGAATCGGATCGAATACATTTCCTAATAATATTGAGGCTATGTAGATGGTGATAATCTTCGGATCAGATGTAAAATATTGTGGTACGAAATCGTATGATGCCTGGATGCCGGCGTCGGTATTAATCGTCGATTAATCGTCGATTATGCCGGCGTCGGCATAATCGTCAATGCTGCCATGTCTGAATGTGTGTTGACTTGTATCAGTACTTCAAACTAATATGATTTTATAAGCATAATTCATCTAGCCATTGGCAGGTTTTATTAGAATTTTCTTTACTGTTCGACTTATCTGTTCGACTTTACTGTTAGACATGTTTTGATGTAGGTTGATTTTGATGTTCTAATTTGTTGTGTAACATTGTTTTATAGACACTTGAATGAGTTAAAGTTTGTTGGCGTTCTGTAGTGTTGAAAGGCAGTTAGTGCTTTGTTTCTGGCCTGGATTTAAGGTAAGAATTTCGTTGTTAACCCAAGGCTGACTTGACTGCTTGACTTCGAATTGGTGCAATTTTGTCCAGAATATGTGTTATTTCGTTTGTGAGGAGTTTTGCAGCTGTGTCGGTATCAGTTGTCTCCAGGATAGATGGAAGGATTGATTGGGTTGTTACGGAGGTGGTTACATAGCAGTTCTGGTGTGTATGTCTTGTAGGATCGGCATATACGGGTGATGTGCTCTTTACGGTCAGCCAGTTTAGTTCCCTTTCAGGAGACGAAGACCACATAGTGGTCACTAAGCCCAACCTTGAGTATGCCACTGTTTCTTATTAGTTCCGATTTGGAGACAAAAATGTGGTCTATGGTAGTTTTGGAGCGGTTGGTTATGTGGGTTGGCTCGGTGATTATCTGTTTGAGGCCGTTTGAGTTACAGAAGGATTTAAGCTTATTTTTGTTGGCTGTTATGTTCGGGTTGTCAATGTTTAGTGTATCACAGTTGGTGTCGCCTAAGATAAAAACTTCTTTGTAGCCTGCGATGTCTCCAAGTATGTGTTCAATATCGTCGAAAAAGTATGAGTTTCTTTCAGGTCGGTATATTGATCCAATGATGATTCCTTTTGTACGTGGTAGATTAATGGAATGGTACCAAAGATGCACTCTGTTGAGCAATTGTTGGGGTTCTGCAACTCAGAGAAGGGGAGTGAGTCAATGACATATATTGCTACACCACCACCCTCACGTGATCTGTCGTTTCTAAAGAGATTGTAACCTGCCACCTCCACCGCTTTGTTTGTTACTGAGTCATTGAGCCAAGTCTCGGATAAAGTAAGAATATCTATGGTGCTTGGGTTCAATATGAGTCGGACTTCCATTATTTCAGGCAGTTGACTTCTTACATTGGAATGAATAATATGGATACCACTTCCTGTAAAACTGGAGAGCCAGAGGGGTAAGCAGTCTCTATACTATGCCACATGGTAGGCGAGGTCGCTGACTGCTTGGTCACTGAACGCTCGGAACCAGGGGTCACTGACGGCTTGGTCGCTGGCCTCTATCTACAGGAGGGTCACTGACTGCGCAGTTGCTGTCCGTACGGTTCATGGGGTCGCTGACCACTCAGTTCGTGGGGTCACTGACCGCTCGGTTCATGGGGTCACTGACTGCTCGGTTCATGGGGTCACTGTCTGCTTGGTTTGTGGGGTCACTGACCACTCAGTTCGTGGGTCACTGACGGCTTGGTTTATGGGGACGATGACCGCTTGGTTTATGGGGTCGATGACTGCTCAGTTCGTGGTGTCACTGACTGCTCAGTAAGTGGGGTCGCTGACCACTCGACTCGTGGTGTCGCTGACCACTCAGTTCATGGGGTCGCTGACTGCTTGGTTTGTGGGGACGATGACTGCTCGGTTTGTGGGGTCGATGACTGCTCAGTTTGTGGGGTCGCTGACTGCTTGGTTGTCAATTGCTCGGTTTGTGGGTTCGCTAACCACTCAGTTTGTGGGGTCACTGACCGCTCGGTTTGTGGTGTCGCTAACCACTCAGTTTGTAGGGTCCCTGACCGCTCGGTTCTTGGGGTCGCTGACTGCTCGGTTTGTGGGGTCACTGACCGCTTGGTTTGTGGGGTCACACTGACTGCTCAGTTCATGGGGTCGCTGACTGCTCAGTACATGGGGTCGCTGACCGCTCGGCTCGTGGTGTCGCTAACCACTCAGTTTGTGGGGTCGCTGACCGCTCGGTTCTTGGGGTCGCTGACTGCTCGGTTTGTGGGGTCACTGACCGCTTGGTTTGTGGGGTCACACTGACTGCTCAGTTCATGGGGTCGCTGACTGCTCAGTACATGGGGTCGCTGACCGCTCGGCTCGTGGTGTCGCTAACCACTCAGTTTGTGGGGTCGCTGACCGCTCGGTTCTTGGGGTCGCTGACTGCTCGGTTTGTGGGGTCACTGACCACTCGTTTTGTCATGTCACTGACCGCTCGGTTTCTGGCGTCACTGACAATTCGGTTCATGGGGTTGCTGACAGCTCAGTTCGCGGGGTCACTGGCAGATCCGTTCGTGTTGTTGCCAGTAGCTCAATTGGCTGGACTGCTAGGTCGAAGTGGGTTAGTCAATCGAACTGGTCATCATCTCTACATGGAGTGAAGATCTCTTCTATGGAAGTGCAAGGGGCTAATGTGGAGTTAACATCTGAGGTGTCCCGGTGAGTAGTCCGAGTTTTGGAGAGGCGTTCGAATATGATACCTTTATGTATTATCCAGTCCCAGTCCAGTTGGATGGCTTTGGCAGCATGTTTTTCTTGCCTGGCATCGTATCGGAGTTTCTGTTCAGCTATTGTGTAATTGGGACTAATATATAACTCTCCAAATCTCAGACTTGATCTTAGATTTTACACCTTAAGAAGCTCGAGTCGCTTTTCTGCAGTGAGTGTTATGATGTGGTTTTGGGTTTTGTTTGCGTGTAGTTTGCCTACCCGTTTGGTAGTGATGTCGTTTGTGTTGATGTGGGCATCCATATCTATGGATATTTCCTCCACGAGCTTGATCTCATCTTGCTCATTGGGTTGAGGAAAGGTTCCACGGATAAGAAGGTTATTTTGTTGCAGTTTCTGTTCCTTTTCTTCATTCTGGACTTGTGATAGGAGGGCAGCGTTGTGGAGTGGCTGAGTTGGTTTCGGGTGACCGATTATTTGTGCGTAGCTTGGTTTTGGCCAGTGGGTTGGGGGATTGTTGGGATTCGGTCTCCAGTTTTTATAGTTTTTCTTGTAGTTTCTTGATCTCCTCCTTGGAAGATGATGCACAGAACCCACAGAGAAATTTTCTCGACTCGAATTGTTTGACTTGGGTGGTGGGGACTTTAGAGCACTCTCTGGTGATGGCCGTCCATTTCGGTTTGTCTTTGGGTTTGATTAGCTTGCAGTCTGTGCTTACTTTTGACGTTACGCTTTTCGCGGATTGGGACCTCAGTATGTGGCTATCAGTGGAGTTACGGTTCTTCGGTGACACATTGACAGTAGTGCTGGTGGTGGAGTTTCTTGACGTCCTGGTTGGCATCATCATTAGAGCGTATTCCACTTTAGCTAATATCAGTATCAATCATTCAATATCACAGTATCAATAAAATAAACAATGAACAAATATTATTAATTTAGCAGTAGGCTTACCGTATTGGCTATCAGTTATGGATATCAGCTGATATTATTTAGATTATTTAGAATTTAAGGAATCCTATTTAGATAATCGGAAATTTTTTGAAGCCCTTGACTGTTGGTAGACTATCTAGAACTGTTTTCTGACTGTTGGTGAGTTTTCAGACTGTTGGTAGGTCTTTTTGACTATTGTCCTTATTACCATATTCTCAGTTGTAATAAGCCATCTGTGCGATTTTTAGGTAATTTATGTATTTTCGATTGTAGATCGACTATTGGTACAAACTTAAAACGTATTTATATAAATATGTGCACTTATTAACCTAAACTCTAAGTAGTAGATTGTGCAATTTAATTTCTTGGTATCCTGATCCGAATTGCAACATTTTTCAGTTTAATTGTAGGGAAATTATAGATTCTAGATTAAATATCAGTTACATACATTCCGGGTTTTTCTCAGGAGGAGCTAGAGCATATTAAACTTCGTATGTAGGCATACATCATAATTAACAAAAAAAAATAAAAGATACTGGTAACTGAATCAGTAATACGGACAATTGCTAACTGTCTTCAAAGCTAACTGCAAACACTGATACTATCCTACAGACTTCTGACTCTTGACATTCAGTTAAAGTGGGCGTCCATTTGGAGGCCTTGGTATTCTCTGGAGGAAACCACTGGCCCATGCTATTAATGTAGTTAAGCTAGACGATGATAGAATGCTAGGTATTACAATTGATTTAAATAACGGCCAAAAGCTATTATTAATAAATGTATATCTCCCATATCAGAGTATTGATAATGAGGACCTGTATTTATCTTGTCTTGCTAAACTAAGTGCAGTGAGGCAGAGTATTGTTCACGATTTTATCTGTATTATTGGTGACTTTAATGCCAATCCAGGGAAACACTTTTTTGATTTACTTAGTGATTGGTGCAACTCGTCAGGCCTCTGCCTGGCAGATATAGATGTACTACCCACAGACACATTCACTTTTGCAAGTAGTGCACACGAGTCTACTACATGGTTAGACCATGTAGTATGCTCTGAGTATCTTAGTGTTACATATGACCTTGTAATAGAGGATCATATGCCTATTTGTATTGACCTAGGGGTCAGTGTTAAAGACACACTTTCTTCGAAACCGTCGGCGGCAGCGCCGGTGTCCAGGTCAAGCCGCTGTGACTGGAATAAAGCCACAGAGGATGATATAAATTTTTACTCAGACTGTGTTAAACAGACGTTAACATCTGTGTACAGTACAATGGCATTCGTTTATCTAATTTTTGTAATGTGCAACATACTGCTGTTAAAGATGATATAGATAAATTATATTGTAATATTGTTAATTGTCTTATTGAAGCTGATGGTAATAGCGCTATACCAAGTGCTCCAACTGGTGTCAATAAAAGTAACTTTAATATTCCTGGTTGGAATACAGTAGTTAAAGATAAATATGATGAGTCTCGGAAACTTTTTAAACTATGGCGGTCAGTTGGTTCTCCTAAGCACGGTGACATATTTAACAAATATTTACATGCAAAGGCTTCCTTCAAACGTGCCTTGCGGCTGTGTAAACGATCAGAAAATGCTTTCCTCCGTAACGAAAAAGTTGCAGAGGCTCTGGTTTCGGATGAGAATAACGCTGGAAACAGTAACGAATTCTGGAAGGCTGTGCATAAACATACGTATGAGCCAGCTTCGCTACCTAATAAAGTGGGTGACGCTGTTGGTGATGAAGCTATTGGTGAGATGTGGCGTGAGCATTTTCAGTCCCCGTTTAACTGTGTTAATGATGACAGTGAATGGGATTATGTACTTAACAGTATAAATAAGGCTAAATTTTCTAGTGCTGATATTGTTTCGAATATTAATATTTTTGACGCTCTGTTTAAACTACAGAGTGGTAAATCTATTGGGCCTGATGGCCTTTGTGCTGAATACTTCATTAATGGGTGCAATTTGGATCTCTTAAATTGTTTAACTGTAATGTTAAATTCTGTATTTTACCATGGTTATTTACCTGATATTATGATAGACTCTATAATAGTACCACTTGTTAAGGATAGATCCCAAGACATTACGTCGAAGGATAACTATCGTGGTATTGCCATAGCAATGGTCATGAGCAAGATTTTAGAGAATGTTATACTTAAGCGTATGTTTGTGACGAGATCAGGGGATCCCGACTGGTTTATTTCGTTACGCGTCACCGTGCAATTGGGAAGAAGATAGTTTGTGGTTGTCGTTGTGATATTGTTATATGTTAACGCAAATATAAAATAACTGATATAAATATGATAGCACAGTTGAATGAGATAACTGATAAATGTTAATAGATTGTACCGGTAGTAATGGTGAAGTTAGGTGACGGTACAAAATGTCACTGGTCCCTACTGTGTGACTGAGATAACTGACCGGTATTATAGTTAACTGGTAATATATATTCACCCCTACGCTACTGTGGCCTTACTACCTAGCGGATGCTCTCCCTCGCCCCTCATTGGCTAACAACCTAAATTCTCGGCTCCCACCTCTGTGGGAGTGTTTCCCCCCCACCCCCCCCCCCCCCCCCCCTCCGCTGCTGTCACTTCCCTTCTCGAGGTAGCTTGACCTCTAACCTCTTTTGTGTGGCTCTTTGGGGCTGTGTGTTGTCCCCGTTATCGGGGGTGATACGAGATTAATTTGTGATTAACCTCGCATCCCACAATATTGCTGAAAATGCCACTTCCCAACTTTATGGGGATGGTGAGGCGGAATTGAATCCGCTCACACTCCCCCCCCCCCATGCTATCTTCCCGGTGAGAAGATAGCATCACCTACGAGTGAGCTTCAATTCCGCTGGAACCCGATCTATTATCAGGTGTGGGGTGGAGCTCTCTTACCTCTTACTTGAAGTCGGCTTTCCAGGCCGCTCCCTTTGGATATGATATTACTACCATCTCTTGGTGCAACTTCACCTATGTTGCACCAAGACATCTGGCATCTCGGTTCGAGACAATTGTCGATTTCTTGTTCGCGCTTTCAGACCTTTAGCAGTTTAACCTGCCAAATTTAGGTGTCTTCTAGGTTATAAATCGACTTTAGCCTATGACGAGTATTTGATACACTACATTAGCCGAAGCCAGCCTATGCGCGACCATTCACCCACTGGATATACCCGGGAGACTGGATTCGGAAGCTCTGACCTTATTGCGATATAGGCCTACTGTATTATTCGATTGATCGTTAATATATAATCTCTGACCAATATTATTCACTTTCGGGAAATATTAACAGTTCCTTTAGGACGTGGCGCTCTAAGTATGTAAACAGAGTTATGACTTACATTAAACACAACGGGATGGCTATTGATTCACGTATAAAGCGCATTCTTTAGGAGATGCTTTGTTATCTATCACACTCATGCACACTACCGCACAATGCTGCACACCAATCTGCCGACCTTCACTAATTTTAGTCACATATAAAGAGAACAGCAACCGACACATGTAGTGCCTATGAAATAGCATTAGATTCACTCCAAACCAATATAATGTAAGTCGCAATTGTTATATGTAATCGGTCTCTCTAACCTTCAGTATATCAAGAAGATTGGGGTTTTCTGATTATTTATCGATATTCTCCAAATATTACAATATTCCATCAACTGATATAATTAATAACCGACAGTAAATAGCAGTAAAATAATGCGGTGTTTGGATGAGATATGACAGGCTGATTTGCCAGTTTGTTGCGGTGGTTTGATTGATAACAGTTATACGTTTCTATGATCAAACCCTACTAATGTTTGGCTAAAGCCTGAAACACAGAAATTCCAAAGCCGGTGTTCTGGCATCAGGAAAAATACACACTGACTGAATTGCGTGAGTTTCTGTATACAATGTCCAACACAGAGTGAAAACCGCTCTGATTGGTCGACCGAACAAAGAATGAACAAAGAACAAAGAAAAAGTTACACGTGGACACAGCTGATAGATGTCGTCATCTGAGTTCCGATGTTTAGAGTATTTGAGCTTATTGCGGAGAAAAATGGCTTTTTATGTCCGCTAAAGCACACATTCAGACATAGCGGGCAAAATCGCTTGTTATGTCCGCTAAAATACCTACTCGGTATATTGCGGATTAAAATAACTTGTTACATCCGCAAAAGCTTTTACACCGCTCCCAGAAAATGGGATTTGAGTCTATAAAATATACAAAATCACAGTTTCTAAAATATAAAAATACTCTAAACAGTTAGTCTTTCTTGCGCGGATGGCGTTTACGCAGTTTTTTGAGGCTAGCAAGAGTCCTTTTCTCTTTGGGGCGAGCCACTTTACTAGGAGGGCTATAACTCCTGGGTAAAGGGTGCAATACAATTGCATCGAAAGGTTTAGGGTTATGGTCGATGTCTCGTCCATTTCGATATGCTTCTCCTCGAGCTGATTTTCCTCCGCTTATCGTTGGATGTGTTCGTCCAAAAACTCTTGCTGAGAATAGGGTCGTCCAAGTTCGATATCTTCTTAGAGATTCTGGATTTCCTGATCAAACTGAGATAAAGCTAATTCGTTTACCGCTTGGACTTGCTGCTGCAATTTACGTTTCTCTAAACAATTATAGGTTCCTTTTCCGATCTTTTGACGAATAGTGTCCAACACGTTTCGTACAACTCTCTCCTCCGCCTTGGTGACAGGTTGTATCGGTTAAACCGTGGCGATGATCGAGGTCTGACCGAGTATTCCGGAACTCTGATCATCGGTTTATTTAAGGATCGTTTGAGTCGAGCGAGCGTAGGTGATACATCGAACAAGTTTCGCTCGACTCCCGTAAATATAGCGAGTAAAACCGTGTTTAAAGCAACGTCTCTACGGATGTTTATGTCTTTCCGTTTGTTGGTTGGGTCTTGGGCATTCATCGCAATAATACCAAAGACGCACGTCTTGTAGGGGACACGCGGGTGATATTTATTCGGTTTTACAATGTTTCTCTCAAGAATTCCAAATATACGTTGGAGTTACCGCGTTTATCAGGTTCTTTAACGTCTTCTCTTTCGATTCGATTTCGAATAGAATTTTCGCATTCGATTTTCAGTTTATCGTTCCGACTCCGCTGGGTAGGATATTTAAATAGTACCATTTCCCTTTCGGTGTCGACATCGTCCGTATCGTGTAAATCGATAGGATGACCAGTAGTTAAGAAGTCTATATGCGTACCATTACGATGCGTATAGCGAGCAGTGAATTTTCGATAGTCCAATTCACGCGTAAGTTGCTCCTGGGAGATCGGCGGTTCGATATAACGACCATCGTCCTCCGTAGTAGTTGGACTAGTGTCGCTGCATATCAAGCTATCAACAAACGCTTGCAACGGTAGAGTATATTTCTCCCTGATACCAAGATCATCTTCTATCAACTCAGTCATAGCTGCTATATGAGTTTATCAATATTATAATTAGTTATAATTAGGCTAGCGGGCGTCGCTGCCTACCCCTCTCGGCCCCCGGACAGCGCAAGATCCTCAGCGCTGGTGTACTTTCGCCGATGTGCCTATCGCCAACGTAGTAGCTGCACAACGACCACAACAACCAGCGCGAGTCACTCCACCATCCGTCCCAAAGGCTTAGATTTACTTCAGGTTCTTACTGGAGAGTTAGGGCTACTTTCACAATTGCGACTCGCTACTGTAAACACACTTTAGTAGTAACATTCACCTATAAACACACAAATTCCACACAACTGTCACAAACCGCAAACATTCGGGCCATTTGTCCGTTAGTCAAGTGCCTTCCAGAATGCCACGTTATTATTGGGTATCCTGGGATACTAGCAGTATGCTATTTATTCCTTATGCTATTCAATGGGGCAAGCCTTTATTGTTCTTTTAACTCACTTCTAATTCTAGCGTGGTTGTTGCCATGGTGACATTATGGAAAGCTAGCAGTAGAATTAGGGTAATTCTCATGCATACAGATCTGGGATGCTATTTAATAGTAATTCTTTAATTGTCAATATTCCTCTTTATACATGATTTTATGAATTTTATCGGCTATTGACTATATATTGGAGATTCTCGCACACTAATATACTTAATAGGGTGAATCTCCGATCCCATGATCTATTAATTTATGGAATTTTGGGAATGTTATAAATTGTATAAAAATGACAATTTATCAAATTCATTAAAAGATGAATTTAAATTTATTCCCGTAAATTTTATTATTTAATATTAAATAGACACAATTTTATTCCAGAGCATGTCTGGGGACTAGGATCCTGAATTATAGGAATTTGTCCTTTTAAGAGTATCGGTAAGTGCTGCGATATCTTAATCAACTAGAATTTTAAAGGAACTGAAATTTGACAGATTTTATAAATAGTAATAGTTAATATTTAGGATGGGCACCAGTTTATTCCAGAACTTGTCTGGGGACGTTAACCACTGATTCTAGAATTTTGTCTTTCAAGTATATCGGTGGGTGCCGCGATATCTTAATCGACTAGAATTACAGATGGTCAAAAGGTTTAATAGATTTATTTTGCGTTTTATGCTACTGTTAAAGGGACATCACGCTACTATATGTATTATTTAATATACGGTATGAGAGCAATATCGCAAGAAGCAATGTCAGTGAGAAGAGGCAAGTCGTTTCCAAGGTCTACCCAGAGCTTGGTTTAGCCGAGACACGAGGATCTGAGTTTTGCATTCCTAATACTCTACTTACCAATAATACTTGAATATAGTAGGAGCTTTATTGTACTTTAATAAGTACGGATATTTCATCTTACTGTAGTCACGTATTTATAATGTAATACGAACAGTAAGGAAAGAGAAAAAGAATTATTTCTCGCCGTCGCACTAAATATATAATATATAAGTAATTAAGTAATAAACGCGAATATATATATGGCACTAATCTACTAAATAATCGCTAAAATAACATTCTACTAAATAAAATTAAAGAAAACGATTATAATAAAATTACATAATGTAAAGGCTTTTGCGGAATTAGCCGGTTATTTTCCCCGTAAAGTACTCTGTAGTTGGTTTAACAGGCATAAAAGGCCGTGTCCTTACTGTACTGGTGTTTTAGAGGACATAAAAGCCATTTCTTCTGTATGTGTACTTTAGCGGACATAATTATCAATTCTATGACACAATACGCCAGATCCTCTTGAAACAGTGTAGCTACCATGACGACGGCTAACAGCTGATGCTGTACACGTGGAGCTTTTTCTTTGTTCTCTGTTCCTTCTTTGTTCGGACGACCAATCAGAGCGTTTTTTGCCTCTGTGTTGGAGATTGTATACGGAAACTCGTGGAGTTGAGTCAGTATGTGATTTTGTCCACAGCCCAGAACACCGGCTTTGGAACCTCCGTGTTTCAGTCTTTAGCCCAACATTAGTAGGCTTAATTATAGAACGTATATCTGTTATCTAACCAAATCATAACTGCATTCATAACCATTCACACCTTAAACTTTGTACTGCTATTTACTGTCGGTTATTCATTATATTTGTTGATGGAATATTATATTTGGAATACTGATAAATAATCAGACACCCCAATCTTCTTGATATACTAAAGGTTAGAGAGACCGGTTACATATAACGATTGCGACTTACATTAAGTGGTTTGAAGTGAATCTAATGCTATTTTATAGGCCCTACATGTATTGTCTGTTGTTCTCTTTATATGTGACTAAAATTAGTGAAGGTCGGCAGATCAGTATGCAGCATTGTGCAGTATTGTGTATGATTGTGACTGATAACAAAGCATATCCTAAAGAATGCGCCATATACGTGAATCTATAGCCATCCCGTTGTGTCTAGTTTAAGTCATAACTCTGTTTACATATTTAGAGCGCCACGTCCTAAAGGAACTGTTAATATTTCCCGAAAGTGAATAATATTTGTGAGAGATTATATATATTTTACGATCAGTCGAATAATACAGTAGGCCTGCCCCGCAATACGGTTAGGCTTCCGAATCCAGTCTCCCGGGTATATCCAGCGGGTGAATGATCGCGCATAGACTGGCTTCGGCTAATGTAGTGTATCAAATACTTGTCATAGGCTAAAGACAATCTATTATCTAGAAGACATCCCAATTTGGCAGGTTAAACTGCTAAAGGTCTGAAAGCGCGAACAATAACAGATATAGCTTCTGTATTGCAGTAGGCAATAATGCTGAAGTACCGGACAAACGGTACCTAGTAGGCCTGACTACCTAACCACCCGGACCGGTACCTACAGCAGTACAGGTACAGCAGTATTATTCGATTTTGATAATTATATACCGGTAGGCCTTAATAATTAATCAGGGACTGCAGCCCTGGTTTTTTATTGAGATTTTACTTATTTCTGTCAGTTTTATTTACTTGTAGGTTAATATTGAGCAGAAGACATGTAAGCCTGCCCAGATTGTACGGATAATTTGTAGGCTGGACAGTTGTCGACAGTTGTTGTTAAGTCTGAAGGGACTGTAGTGTGTGTAGAGCGTATGTCCGAAAAAGTACTAGTTAGGAAAGTAGGGGCTGCCAGTGCTGTGAGGTGAACCCCCTCGAAAGAATAAGTCGTCCTACTCGGTTAGAACGCATACTAACTAACCATTTCGGAGTCTGCATATACTGTAGTTTATTTAGGCTTTATAGTAGTCTGCCAGCGTTTGGTCTGTACTTTGTTTGTGTAGTCTGTACGGGTAGCGTAATATTTCTTATTTAGATAATTTGTAGGCTGGATTGTTGTCTGGCTGTTGTTAGGTCTTGAGAGATTTCGGTGTGTGTAGAGTGTATGTCCGATAAAGTGCCAGTTGGGAACGTAGGGGCTTCCAGAGCTGTGAGGTAAACCCCCTCGAAAGAATAAGTCGTACTACTGGGTTAGAACGCATACTAACTAACCATTTCGGAGTCTGCATATACCGTAGTTTGTTTAGGCTTGATAGTAGTCTGTCAGTATTTGGTCTGCATTTTGTTTGAGTAGTCTGTACGCGTAGCGTAATATTTATTATTCAGAGTTTATGCGATTATTCGCAACATTCATATCCCCAAGTTTATTCCTACAGTAATTGTGCTTGTTATATATACCGTTATAGTTAAACTAACCCCGGTACTACATCAGGGCTGCTTGGCGTAGGTAAAGACTGGTGATTTTGTGCCCCGGTCACTCCAGCAGATACCGTGGTTCTTTTAGCTGTTCAAGTATTTTTAACTACTGATTATTTGTTGTATAAGTACTTGTACCTAATTTAGGGTTTAGTGTACAGTGCTTTCCGAAGGTGATTAGTGTGTGGGCAGTATATTTGTGTTGTAAAGTGGTTAATAGGCACGTTGGTTCTGGTAGACCGCGGTAATTAACTTCTAGGTAGGAACACTCCGTGATACATAACGTAGTACTTATAGCGATACGGCTATAAGTCGTCAGACGGTGGTATTTTTCCTATCTGGACAACGCAGTATATTTACTACTACTTATTATTTTCAAATACCGTAGTAACCTGTCCGTTGTAATAACCAGATATTCTAACCCTTTGTTAGGCTGGTTAGTAGACTTCTTGTAAAATTACCCTAAAAATTCGTATTTGTAATTTTTGTGTTTATTTAGAGATTGTAATCTCACCCAGAATTGTACGTAATTTGTAGTATTAAGTAACTTAGGTAAATTAGAATTATTTGTTTTAGTGTCCAACAAGTAACACTTCACTGAGAGCGCACAGCTTCTGTGTAGTGATTCCCCCCAGAAATAATAACATTTATTTCAAATATTGACAAAACCCATTTTAACGGGTATATATATTATAAATCAACTCAAACCGATTTATAAAATAGTAGGCCTGCCATACAACAATTAGGTCTCAATATCAGTTGGACTACTGCTCAAATAACGGTAATAAAGTAAGTAAAGTAACCAAGTAACCCCTAAAAATTCAGAAATTCAATTATTTAAAATAATTGACATACCGGTATTTACCATAGGCTTATTATATTTATTTCTATAAATTTTAGGCTGAAATTATACCGGTATTCTGTAATTAATTCTAGTCTGTAATTATACTTATATATATACATTATAAGTGTAAGCTGTATACCGGTATTCACGATAGGCCTATTATATATTTAAAAATTTAGGCTGAAATTATACCGGTATTCTGTAATTAATTCTAGTTAATAATTATACTTATATATACTATAGGTGTAAGCTGCATACCGGTATTCACGATAGGCCTATTATATATTTATATATACTTGTGCTGAAATTACATACCGGTATTCTGTGACAAATCTAGTCTGTGACAATACTTATATATATACTATAAGCATACCGGTATTCTAATATATTATATATATATTACGCTACACTGATTAGCAGTATCGGTAATTAATTACTAGGCTAACGGTGATACTGAATTACTAGACTTGCTTAAACTGTAATATAGCAGTAGGCATTCAACTATACAAACCAACATGTCTGACACAAAGCAAAACCTGTCAGACAGTCTCCTAGATACAACCATATGTGACCCAGACAGGAGTGTGGAACGTGTAGGACCGAAGTTCAACTCACCTCCTACTGTAAGAAAGATCATCCCTCCCGTAGTAATATCAGACCCTAGGCTAGTCCAACATCGTAGGTCTATCATAGGCACTCGAGCTCAGGTCAAGCGGGACCATGAAGCAGCGGAACAGCAACAACCCGCGAGCCAAGAACTTATTTCTCAACGGCCCGACAGCTCCAGTAGTGAGGATACTGTAGAGCTAACACCCGAGCGCGGAGCAAAGATGACGGATGCGGTTTATTCGGATCCCCTTCTCATCCTTCCTGCAGCCGTACTCACTAGGTTATTGATTGCGGTGGAAGAACACCAGATCGATTGGGCGAGAAATAAGCGATCGACTAAAGATAGTTATGCGGGATACACAAGGGAAGAACTGAAGTCTATTGTCGAGTCGCAATGGAACTTCCCCGGACCCGGACTCCCGTTTGATTTATCAGAAGCTGCCTGGGAAGACATACACAGGATGGGAGTAACCAAGGAAATCATCGATCGAGCTGTGTGGAAGAGGTCCGCAGCCGGATACGTACAGGGATTCTTCAGCTCCATGGAGCGATTAGAAGAACAACTGTTTCAACAACCCCAAGGACCTCAAGAGCAGGGACAGCTGCTTTATCAAGTTAGAGAAAGAATTCTACGAATCAGGCTAATCTTATCGGCCTTTGAGGAGGCTTCTAAAAGAAGACAAGACACGTTGTTGCAAGTTGCCGTAAAGACTTGGTTTCAAAGGGTGAGTCTCCAGGTTCAAGGAACGGCTCAGTGGAAAGCCCAGCTGGATGAGCGCTCAACCCATGGAGAATCAACAGACGCTACTTTTTCCCAAGTGGAAAGTGAAGCGATGGCAGAGAAACCGCATAAGATGGATGCTATTGACATCTATCTGTCGGACTATCAACGTTTTGTAGGAGATGAAGAGTTGAGGAGAAGACTAGAGGGACTTAGCCCTAATTGTTACGGTATATGGCGCTGTATCCACAGTATTAGTCCATTATGCAGTATGCAATATTAGTCCATTATGCAGTATGCAATATTAGTCCATTATGCAGTATGCAATATTAGTCCGTTATACTGTATGTAATATTAGTCCATTGTGCAGCATGATATTTTAGATAAGGCATAATAACGCAGTGGTATTTAGGTAAGGAAGTTAAAACGCCCATATATTTTGCATCCATTCATTTTGTATAGTATGTAGCTCTACCTACGTAATTTTGTATTAGGTTATATGTAGATAGTTCCAGGGTAAGTTTATTCGGACCCTGGATTCCGTGCTTGCTGATATTAGCTTTGGTAGGGCTAGCATATAGGGACGCCGTCCTGGCCATTCAGCAGCCAGAGACGTGAACCATTACCATATATGGTAATAATTCGAGGAAAGGGAGCAAATAGGGCTACAATCCGGCCTCCTTATTGGACTAGCTGCTTCCAGGTTGGTCTAGTGCTAGCACGGACTGGAGAGCCAATAAGAAAGCGATTGAGTCACCCTATTGCATCATCCCATCCGGATCACCTATAAATTGGCGGTGTGCCGGTAGAGCCTATCATCAATCTGTCACATGATACACCCCTGTTACAATTTACTTGCTGAGCTGTCTCTAATTTTGTATTTTTCTGCAATTTGCTAATTTTGATTAATTTCTTGGAATGATTTGCTAGTGCGATTACTTTGCTTGTGTTTCTCAATAATTCCTTCGATTACTGCAAATTACAATCGAACTATGATTTCTACCTTTGATTGATGGTTCTATGTGATTCTTTTCTGCGCAATAATCCCAAGGGATTCCTGAAACTGTCAGACTTTGTGATTTGCATGCGCCGCTACGGTAGCTATTAGCGTAATGGAGGGCTAAGGTGCCAGTGGGCGGTGGGCGCATCGGGGGGTTGGGCGACTAGGAGAGAGCGGAGGATTCAAAGCGGGCAACGCTGGCTAGGGTCACCGTTGCGGGCGGGTAACTTGCACTGCGGCACGCAGACCGATCGCCGGTACAGCAAATTAGGGGGCTGATGATCCAGGTTTTGTCTCTATTTAGTATTAGGGGGCAGGAATTGGGTTAGTTAGGAATCCTAGATGTACCCGGGAGAGGCCTGCGCGTATTACAACGTTGAGTGTGGAGTACGAGTAGTGAATTGCACAATTGTAAACTGTGATTTCTAACGCTGATTGGTGTGTTATTGAAGTGTGTCTAAGATTACGAATGCTTAGATAGGCGCTCTTTTCCTTTGATTGATTTCTATTTCTTAGTTACAATAATTAGTTATTGATTAGGTCAAAGTAATACGGCAAATTAGGCTATTACTAGCGAAACCTGTTGCGTGATAAATTAGAATTACGTATTCTGGAACTCTTAGTAATTAGTACGCTGTTAAATATTTGTGACTGTAATTAATTAGTAAAAAATTAAGAATTAGTACGCAGCATAGCGGAGAGTAGCTAAGGTAATAATTAGTGTACTGTAAACTATTCACGCTGAGCGGTTATTTGCATTAGCGGACAATCAGCTAGAACGCACTATTCGGTACGCACGATACGCTAGTAATTTTGCTGGCCTAAAGCCAGTCGCGGGCAGTTTTAGACCCGGAGTGGTATTATCCACGTAGAAACAGATACTGTACCATTTTGATATTTTAAATATTCTCGCATTCACACATTACGTTAGGGAACCTCCAGTATTCGCGATTAGAAAGACGTAGGTAATAGCGTGCTTTAATAGTGATAAAATTAGGCGTAAGAATACTCTGAGTGCAAGGCCTCTCGCACTCGTCTTAAGTAAGCTTAGGGAGCCGACTCGGGTTTATTGTTTTGGTTATTCCCGCGTGGCTCATAGATTCGAACAGTTAGCTCTCTATCGAGCGATCGGTAGAGAAAGGAACAAGCGATTTTGCAGGGGTAGTGTAAAATTAGTAAAATATATTAGTGGACGGCAGATTAGCGCCATCTAACGGTAAGTAGCGGTTTTGTATTTAGCAACCCTTACAATTTAGTAATAGCACGCTCCTGATCCCCTTTACTTAACAGTAGAGCAGTCTTTGTGTCTTATTGGTTAGACGAGAACTTATTAGGTTGGCAGAAGGATATTAACGGGTATTTGTCTGTTCAACAGTTCTGCTGTTAGTATAGAGGTCGCGGTTGTTTATCAGTAATACGCGTATTATTGGCTGTTGCTTGCAGCAGTCAATAGTGTATTCTTAGGCTGATAGAGTATCATAGTATTAGGCAATAAATTGGAGCACGTGATCGTCTGCTGTAGGCTATAGGCTAGCGTACAGTAAGACATTGAGTTTATTCTATTAGGTTGTTAGTTTAGATTACTGTATTCACTGGCTGCGTACAATAGTACAGTAGTACATTAGGCTGATTGTTGTTACTGCGTACGGTAGAAGGACATTTGTTTGCCGTACCACACACAGTATCATTAGGCTGTTAGGTTGGTGTACTGTTTTACTTACTGTACTGCATACAGTGGATGTACGGTAGTGCGTTTTTGCTAATTGCGAATACAGCAGTTCCTTAGGCCTTAGGGCAAATTGTAATTAGTAAGTTTTTTGAAAATTATTAGCTAGGTTTGCGAGAATTCAGTTTTCGGTCAAAATTATTTTGTAAAATTCTAGAGTTTTGTACCGGTATGTTAGGTAACCGCTTAGTTATTTTATACCATCTGGAGATACATGGCAAGACGGAACTTCTGAGTTTGGGGTTCGTGTGGGTCTGCGGGTTCGGTTTGCAATCAGCGAAGGGCCTGAATCTTTGGACGCGGACGTGGAATCTCACAGCAAACAAGGTTAGTTGTTCTGTTGGCACCAGTGTGTTTGTGGAAGCAGTAAAAAATTATCGGTTGTTTAACTGCGAAGCTGAACTCAATTTATTAGTTAGGATATTTAGGTTTAGCCGGCCATGGTTTTGAATCGCTCAAGTTAGAGAGAGAGTTAGAGAGAGTCGCAACCCGAAGATGTAGCCACGCGCTAGTGGATACATATAATATTTGAAATTAAAATTACGTTGATTAGAGCTATATATATAGAATTAGAAATATTCGGGCGGCAAGTATATTTTGAATATTTTGTATTAGATTCAAGGTTATTTTGTGCTATACCGGTATTTAATATTATATAGTAGCTATATAATAATATTTTTGTTTAAATATTGTGTTAGTATTTGCTATAACTATATACCCCATTAAATTCACAATATTGCATTGCGAATTTATTTTGACATTTGGACCAACTGATTATTTGACAATTAATTTGACCGTATTTCGGTTAAATTATAATTATATCTCGAACTTTTGCGAGATTTTTGCCGGAAGGCAAATATTATTTAGACTATGAGTGTCTCAGACAAAGAGGCACTAGAGGACAGCTACGAGACGGCGGCTGGACCGCCGACTGACGATAGCGTAAATATTACTGTTGACGACAATGCCGACTATGACGACGCAGCACCGGTATCCACGATAGGCCTATTATATATTTATATATATTTGTGCTGGAATTATATACCGGTATTCTGTGACAAACCTAGTCTGTAATAATACTTATATATACTATAAGCATACCGGTATTCTAATATATTATATATATATCACGCTACACTGAGTAGCAGTATCGGTAATTAATTACTAGGCTGACGGTGATACTGAATTACTAGACTTGCTTAAACTGTAATATAGCAGTAGGCATTCAACTGTACAAACCAACATGTCTGACACAAAGCAAAACCTGTCAGACAGTCTCCTAGATACAACCATATGTGACCCAGACAGGAGTGTGGAACGTGTAGGACCGAAGTTCAACTCACCTCCTACTGTAAGAAAGATCATCCCTCCCGTAGTAATATCAGACCCTAGGCTAGTCCAACATCGTAGGTCTATCATAGGCACTCGAGCTCAGGTCAAGCGGGACCAAGAAGCAGCGGAACAGCAACAACCCGCGAGCCAAGAACTTATTTCTCAACGGCCCGACAGCTCCAGTAGTGAGGATACTGTAGAGCTGACACCCGAGCGCGGAGCAAAGATGACGGATGCGGTTTATTCGGATCCCCTTCTCATCCTTCCTGCAGCCGTACTCACTAGGTTATTGATTGCGGTGGAAGAACACCGGATCGATTGGGCGAGAAATAAGCGATCGACTAAAGATAGTTATGCGGGATACACAAGGGAAGAACTGAAGTCTATTGTCGAGTCGCAATGGAACTTCCCCGGATCCGGACTCCCGTTTGATTTATCAGAAGCTGCCTGGGAAGACATACACAGGATGGGAGTAACCAAGGAAACCATCGATCCAGCTGTGTGGATGAGGTCCGCAGCCGGATACGTACAGGGATTCTTCAGCTCCATGGAGCGATTAGAAGAACAACTGTTTCAACAACCCCAAGGACCTCAAGAGCAGGGACAGCTGCTTTATCAAGTTAGAGAAAGAATTCTACGAATCAGGCTAATCTTATCGGCCTTTGAGGAGGCTTCTAAAAGAAGACAAGACACGTCGTTGCAAGTTGCCGTAAAGACTTGGTTTCAACGGGTGAGTCTCCAGGTTCAAGGAACGGCTCAGTGGAAAGCTCAGCTAGATGAGCGCTCAACCCATAGAGAATCAACAGACGCCACATTTTCACAAGTGGAAAGCGAAGCGACAGCAGAGAAACCGCATAAGAGGGATGCCATTGACATCTATCTGTCGGACTATCAACGTTTTGTAGGAGATGAAGAGTTGAGGAGAAGACTAGAGGGGCTTAGCCCTAATAGTGAAGGAGCCAAGCTTGTGTTGGACGCAATCGATGTGGATAGGATAGCTGCGAACCAAGCTAAATTTGATGAAAGCATCCGCATCGCTAAGGTTCAAGAAGAACAAGTAAAGAAAAAACGTATAGAAGACAGAAAGATAGCGGCCTTGGCAGCTGCAGTGGCAGAAGCAGAAAGAAAAGCGGCTTTGGCAGCTGCAGTGGCAGAAGCAGAATGAAAGGCGTCTGAAGAGACTGCCCGCCCAACTAGAGTTGGAAAATCTTCAAGAGAGGCAAGACAACTTTAATAAACAGTTAACAGCTAGTAATATGCAGATGATGAATCGATCTACTCCCAAAAGACAAGGTTATACCTCATCTGAGGAAGGCAATACCACCGATCCTGGAGGCGGAGGAAATAGATCTCGTCTAAGTAGGCGTAGAAGAACATCTCACCGTCACAAATTGCCTGATTTGCCCCCAGCTGTTAGAAGGCAACTAACTAACACAGACTTAGGTAGTGCAGAACCCACAGACCAAATAATTAAAATAGAAAGACTCCCTACTATAGTAGATGAGCCTGAAATAATTAGGCCTGTTCTTGAAATCACCCCTTCGGTGATAGAGACACCTGTGCTCCCAGAACCTACCTCTAAATTCCCTCTGCACAGCACTGAAAATGTTCATGTCCCTGACTCTGAGCGAAAAATTAATGATTTGTCGCCCGTTGTCCCTCGTCCGCCCGCTACAACGTTGGCGGCTCCCGCTTCGGCGGTCGAGTGGGTGGATGAGGGACGGCGGGGGATGGATCTCCTGCTCGGGCAGATGCAGGAGACTGTTAAGCAGTTCAAGGGCACAGTAAGGGAAAGTAGGTTAGAGTTGCAAGAAGTGCAGCAAAGTATCGCATTAGAACGCGATAAATTAGTAAATACACAAAAGGGTATACCACCACCCCCGGTAACAATGTGTCAACCTGTTAGGTCTGAAGTATCTCATGCGCAAGGTGTGGAGCCTACACGCATCTATACTGCTAGTGAAGTGGAAACTCCTATAGTAAACCCTATTAAGGGTAATTATAGACCTGTTGATAATGATATCCCCTATAGACCTGATCATAATCCGAGAAATTTATATACCGATAACTCGATATTAAATAACACGATGGCCCAAGAAAGTTTTACGCGTCAAATGGCTAGAACCGAAGCCCGTCAAGCGGTAAAGGTGGGAGAGATAGTCAAGTTCAATGGAGATGAGATGAAATGGTTACCTTTTAATGAATATTATAAAGATAACATACAGAACTCTGTACTATCTAATGGAGAGAAACTTAGATTCCTCATCGAGTGCTTGGAAGGATCTCCCAAGTTAATGGCGTTAAAGTTTATTGGACATCCAGACGGATTAAGACAAGTTTGGGATACACTAAACATCAGGTATGGTAATAGGAATAACATAGCTAAATATTTGTATGCAAAATTAGTAGCGCCCCGAAAGTTCATTAGCAGCGGGATAATAGAGTTTTCCGATGAGATTCAAGAGATCTGTAGACAATTAGATTGGTTAGGTAAGTCTCATGAATATCAGAGTTCTATGGTTATTGGAGCCGTGGCTTCTACTTTACCGAAGGGTGGAGTAGGTACACGCTGGGATAAGAAAGTGTTATATATGATGGAACAACAACGACGAGACCCTACCATGGCTGATCTCATGTCATTCTTAGATGGAGAAGTGAAATTACAGCTCCTAAAACAGTCCAGAGAGAAGACACCGGAAAACAAGGTAAGTGAGAAACCCGTTTCTAGGAGAAAGGTAACACCAGTGTGTTATACCGACGACGGCGAAAGCCAGACTTCTCAAGGAGAGGATAGCGGGAAAGACACTGAAAGATCTTATTATGTCAATAAAACGCCTAAAGAACAGGTAAGTAAATTTAAGTCTCGAACCAATGACAGGAGAGAACAGGTAAGAAAAACTCCTCCTACGTCTCCTAAGAGAATTCAGGTGAGAAAGCCCGAAGAAAGAACGAGTGTGCACAATGTTATTCAAAATAAGGTAAGTAACATCAAACCGAAATGTGCGCTATGTGACGGGACCCACCGTTTGAATATGTGTGATGAATTCCTGAAGAAATCATTAACGGAGAGACGGGAAGTCATGTGGGATAAGCGGTTGTGTTATAATTGCCTCAGACAAGGACACCAACGGCGAACCTGTTACTCCGACACAAGGTGTGCAAAGTGCGGTGCGAAACATCATATCTTGTTGCACACTGAATTTGAGCGAAACAGCCAGAGTCAGGTAAGTGATTCCGAACTACATGTCCAATTCAGTGATGTGAACGACACTGACCAAAGTTCTGAGATGGAAGGATTCTATACAGATGAATTCTCCGACGAAGATGAATCCTGTTACATGATAAATACCGCAGTGTATCGAGCACTTACGTATGAAAAAGACACAGACAGCGACCTCACCCTAACTACTTCTGAGCGACAACCATCTTGGAAAGCGCCACCTTCCAATGTAGGAATCCGAGAATTTCCTGTAGTACAGGTAAGGGTCCACGGACCTAAAAGGAGTTATGTAGTGAACGCCCTCCTTGACTCCGGTAGTACAGGAACATTCATCGACAAAGAACTAGCCGAAGACATCTTTGCTGGACAACCCAAGTTCCGAACTAAGCTAAACATGTCAGGAATTATGCAGGTTTGGAAATCTACAGTAATAGCGGATTATTATGTAGGTGCGTTGTCCACCCCCCAGGATGAACTAGGAGAACATAGTATAAGGTCAGTAAAAATGGTGGCGATAAAGAACTTCGCTACCACCCAAGTGGAACCTTATAACTGGGATGAGGACGATTTCACCCAGCAGCTGGAAATACCTAGATTCAACACCGATTACCCTGGAGTGCAAATACTCATCGGTCAAAATGCGCATGAAGCGCTCGAGACATTGGAGAAACGGCCTGCTCAACCGCAACCACTACAAGCTTATGCGGGAAGAACTAGAGTGGGTTGGTACTTTACTGGCCCTTCCCGTAGAACTCTCATGGAAAGATTACCGAAAGACCAGGTATATCAAGTAAGAGAATGGGAAGTCGAGGGCAGTGAGTTAGACGATCCAACTGAGGGAACACCATACTCCTCAGATAATGACGATGTCCACCAACTTTTCGACGAGGAGAATACCATTGATCTCCTTAAGGAAAACGAGACTTGGCAAAACCAAGTGAACTTATGTCAGCTCCTTCTTCCATCAGAACGAGACGACTATAACGACGAGCTTAATGACGTCATTGAACGTTATAATGCCAAGACTCGGGATGAACACGCCGTACGATTCTTTACTCAAGAGGCTGTAGAGCCCAATTCCTACGATAAGGCCCTATCGGTAGAGGAAGAAAGAGCCAAGCAGATCCAAGAGACAACTACACGTTTTCTTAAAGATCAAGGTAGATATGAGATCGGTCTACCTTTCCGAAAGCGAGAACCAAAGTTCATAAACAACAGACCCTTGGCGGAGAAAAGAATTGCTCAACTACATCGACGCCTTACGGCAAATTCTTCAGCTAAAGAAATGTATCAAACGCAGTTGAAGAAATTTATTAGCAAGGGATATGCGGAGCTAGTACCGGAAGAAACACCTATAACTGAGAGAACGTATTATTTAACTCACCATTACGTTCCCAAACCCGGTAAACCCCATGAGGTACGAGTGGTGTTTGACGGCTCCGCCCTCTATATGGGCCAATCCCTTAATTCCGAATTGTTACCCGGACCCAACTTACTCCAATCCTTGTTGGGAATACTCTTAAGATTAAGACAATATTCAATTGCTTTCGCCTCAGATATAGAAGGCATGTTCTTACAAGTCAAGGCGCTGGATAAGGATCGAGATAGCCTACGATTTCTGTGGTGGCCTGAAGGAGACCGGCTGAAGCAGAAACCGGTGGAGTACTGGATGACCATCCAGGCTTTTGGGATAATCTCAAGCCCTTCAAACGCCTGTTCAGTGGTGCGCACCACTGCGGATGACAACCGAGAAGCCTTCTCTAAAGAGGTGATTGACAACATCAAGCGGGATATATACATGGACGATAATCTAAAGTCCCTTCCATCAGTCGAAGAAGCCATTGACGTCGCTAAAGGAATGGTAGAGTGCTTAAAAAGAGGTGGATTTCGATTAACTAAATTCACCAGCAACTCCCGTGAGTTTCTGGAGTCGATCCCGGTAGAAGATCGAGGAGCGAAAGACCTAGATCTAATAAAAGATGATCTCCCAGAAACTAAGACCCTTGGTTTGAAATGGGACACAGAAAGAGATATCCTGTTTTTCCAACTAAAACAGCGAGATAATCCAGTTCGGACTAAACGGATTTGTTTAAGTATCCTGAGCACTTATTTCGATCCATTGGGATTTATTAGCCCAGTTATATTGATTGCTCGGAGTTTAGTACAACAAATGTGGCTTGAAAACCACTCATTGGACGATCCACTTAAGGGAGAATTATTCAAGAAGTGGATGAAATGGGAAGATTCTCTACCAGCCATCGAGAACTTTATAATTTCCCGTTCATATTTTGGTCATGTTCTCCCTACGTATTCCTATCAACTCCATGTGTTTGGAGACGCCAGCGATATGGGAATAGGTATAGTAGCCTACCTAAGGGTGGAAACTCCGGACAGAATCAAAGTCGCCTTGGTTACCTCTAAGGCATTGATAAACAATAAGTTGAAAGTTCCTCGAGCGGAGTTAAAGGCGGCTCTATACGCTACAGCCATCGGCCGGAATGTAACAGAACAGATCGATTATCCACTGGAGAAAACTGTCTATTGGACCGACGCTTTACTCGTGTTGGAGTATATAACCAATGAAGTCTGTCAGTTCAGCGTCTTCGTTACCAACAGAGTAGCCATTATACTCAGTCGCACAACGATGGATCAATGGAGACATTGCCCCGGAACGATTAATCCAGCAGACATCGCTTCCAGGGGAGCAACTCCACAAGAACTGGTAGATACTCCAGACTGGTTAGGTGGACCCGACTTCCTCTACAAAGAAGAAGAAGAATGGCCTCCTCATCTTACTACCACAGAGATTAGACAGGCCAAGGGAGCGGAGAAAGTCAAACCTAAAACTCGGGCGAGTAAATCGAAGTTATTCAAACCCACGGTAGATCTGTCTGTACTACATACTTCCGGAGACAACGCTGATACCGCTCCACTAACATCGGTGCAGGTCCATGTTGTTAAAGATCTTCCCAAATATAAGATATCCGACAGGTTTCTGAAGGAGAAGATCAGTTATCAGGAGCATGAAGAAACCAACAAGCAGATGCTGAGACTCCTGCAATGCTATGAGGATTCCGATAAGTATTTCCTGTTGTTGAGAAATCCACAGATGCGCTTAAGGGATCGTTTCTCTAGCACAATGATAGATGGGTTGATACGTGTTGGAGGAAGATTAACGAATGCTCCATTATCCTTTGACACTAAGTTCCCCATACTCATTAGAAATCTTGAAATACAAGTCAAGATGATTGTAGATGTTCACAGCAAACTTTATCATGCTGGTAGAGAACGAGTTCTTAGCGAAATTCGAACTCGCTATTATTTTTATAAACCCCGTAGAGCTCTGAACCAAGTTCTTAGGAACTGCATACCCTGTAGGAAAGCATTCAGTAGGCCTTTAACACAGCGAGAGGCAGAATTACCTAGGGAACGAGTAAGCTTCTATGAACCACCCTTTACTAATACCGGTGTAGATTTATTTGGCCCTATTGAAGTATATCGTGCTAGGACTATAGTCAAGAGATGGTGTGTAATCTTTGTTTGTATGACTTGTAGAGCTATCCATCTCGATATGGTGAACGATTTATCTACCAACAGCTTCCTATTAAGCTTACGACGACAGATCGCTTGCTTTGGCACTAGTAACACGATGAGATCTGAGAAGGGAACAAACTTCATTGGTGCCAACAATGAAATCAAAGCTTACGTCAAAGATTGGAACCAAAGACAGGTGGACGATCAGCTACGAGTAACAGCGTCTAGCTGGACCTTCAACGCCGCCGACGCCCCTTGGTGGGGAGGAAGTTGGGAGAGATTAATAAGAAGTGTGAAGACAGCATTTCACTTTATAGTGCCTTGCCGCGCATATCTCACCGACGAACTTTTGCGGACGTTAATGGAGGAAATTACCGCCTATCTCAACGAGAGACCGCTTATGCCAGTCTCATCGAGTCCCGATTCCCTGGAAGCGCTAACACCCGCGCACTTCCTACTGAAGAAACCTGTAGCCATGCTCCCACAATCGGAAATCACAGACGGAGACGAATACTGCCGGCAAACTTGGCAACTCATGCAGTTGTTATCCCGTTGTTTCGCTGACCATTTCGAAAAACATTATCTGCCCACGCTACAACTTCGAACTAAGTGGTTTGCGCAGCAAGAAAACGTCAGCGCTGGAGACATGGTTCTTATTGTGGATGTAGATCTTCCACGTAAGCGGTGGCAGACAGGTCGTATCATCGAGACTCATATCTCGGATGACGGTTTGGTGCGATCGGTAGAACTCGTCATCATGCGACGTAACTTCAAGAAACCGGGAATTGTCTTCGAGACACAGCAGCTCAATCACCCAGTTGGTCGCTTATGTTTATTGGAAAGAGACAGAGAACTCTCCGGAAACTATGGAAGGCAAGATACTCTTCCCACGACCACCTCCCTAATCCAACAAACATCTAGGGACTCCCCAACTTAACAACGGCTGGAGTGGGTGTAAGACTATATTTGTATTTGTTTTTATTCTTTTATATTTATGTATATATTATTATGTAATTTTATTATAATCGTTTTCTTTAATTTTATTTAGTAGAATGTTATTTTAGCGATTATTTAGTAGATTAGTGCAATATATATTCGCGTTTATTACTTAATTACTTATATATTATATTTAGTGCGACGGCGAGAAATAATTCTTTTTCTCCTTCCTTACTGTCCGTATTACATTACAAATACGTAACTACAGTAAGATGACATATCCGTACTTATTAAAGTACAATAAAGCTCCTACTATATTTAAGTATTATTGGTAAGCAGAGTATTAGGAATGCAAAATTCAGATCCTCGTGTCTCGGCTAAACCAAGCTCTGGGTAGACCTTGGAAACGACTTGCCTCTTCTCACTGACATTGCTTCGTGCGATATTGCTCTCATACCGTATATTGAATAATACATATAGTAGCGTGATGTCCCTTTAACAGTAGCGTACATCGCAAATAAATCTGTTAAACCCTTTGACCATCTGTAATTCTAGTCGATTAAGATATCGCGGCACCCACCAATATACTTGAAAGACAAATTCTAGAATCAGTGGTTAACGTCCCCAGACAAGTTCTGGAATAAACTGGTGCCCATCCTAAATATTAATTATTAATATTTACAAAATCTGTCAAATTTCAGATCCTTTAAAATTCTAGTCAATTAAGATATCGTAGCACTTACCGATACTCTTAAAAGGACAAATTTCCTAGAATCAAGGATCCCAGTCCCCAGACATGCTCTGGAATAAAATTGTGTCTATTTAATATTAAATAATAAAATTTATGGGAATAAATTTAAATTCATATCTTTTAATGAATTTGATAAATTGTTATTTTATACAATTTATAACATTCCCAAAATTCCATTAATTAATAGATCATGGGAGCGGAGATTCACCCTATTAAGTGTATTAGTGTGCGAGAATCTCCAATATATAGTCAATAGCCGATAAAATTCATAAAATCATGTATAAAGGGGATATTGACCATTAAAGAATTACTATTAAATAGCATCCCAGATCTGTATGCATGAGAATTACCCTAATTCTACCGCTAGCTTTCCATAATGTCACCATGGCAACAACCACGCTAGAATTAGAAGTGAGTTAAAAGAACAATAGAAAGCTTGCCCCATTGAATAGCATAGGGAATAAATAGCGCACTGCTAGTATCCAAGGATACATAATAAATAAAGTGACATTCTGGAAGGCACTTGACTAACGGACAAATGACCCGAATGTGTGATAGAATGTGTACCATTTGTGACAGTTACGTGGAATTTGTGCGTTTGTAGGTGAATGTTACTACTAAGGTGTGTTTACAGTAGCGAGTCGCAATTGTGAAAGTAACCCTAACTCTCCAGTAAGAACCTGAAGTATATCTAAGCCTTTGGGATGGACGGTGGAGTGACTCGTGCTGGTTGTTGTGGTCGTTGTGCAGCTACGACATTGGCGATAGGCACATCGGCGAAAGTACACCAGTGCTGAGGATCTTGCACTGTCCGGGGGCAGAGAGGGGTAGGCAGCGACGCCCGCTAGCCTAAATATAAACTCATTATAATATTAATAAACTCATATAGCAGATATGACTGAGTTGATAGAAGATGATCTTGGTATCAGGGAGCGATATACTCTACCTTTACAAGCGTTTGTTGATAGCTTGATAAGCGGCGACGCTGGTCCAACTACTACGGAGGACGATGGTCGTTATACCTAACCGCCAATGTCCCGGGAGCAACTTGCGCGTGGGTTGGACTGTAGAAAATTCACCGCTCGCTATACGCATCGTAATGGTACGTATATGGACTTCTTAACTACTGGTCATCCTATCGACCTACACGATACGAACGATATAGACACCAAAAGGGAAATGGTTTTATTTAAATATCATACCCAGCGGAAGCAGAACGATAAACTGAGACTCGAACACGAAAATTCTATTCGAAACCGACTCGAAAGTGCAGATGTTGAAGAGCCGGATAAATGCAGCGACTTCACCAAATACCTGGAATTCTTGAGAGAAACCTATCTCGATATTACCAGTCAACAGAATCTAGAAACTCGATACCCTCAAGGTATACATCATGACCGCATGGTAGAACTCAAACGGCTCTATTCCACTATGATGTATCTTACCGCCGATCGACCGCTACCTGTTGTACCGGATAGCTTCGAACGGATGGAGGAATATTGTAAGCTGGAGAAAGATCACTCGCGTTTCCCCTACAAGACGTGCGTTTTGGTATTATTGCGATGAATGCCCAAGACCCAACCAATAAACGGAAAGACATAAACATCCGTGGAGACGTTGCACTAAACACGGTTTTACTCGCTATACTGGCGGGAGTTTCGAGCGAAATTTGTTTGACGTATCACCTACGCTCGTTCGACTCAGACGATCCTTAAATAAACCAATGATCAGAGTTTCGGAATACTCGATCAGACCTCCTCATTCCCTAGTGAGACCTCAGACTCTTGATCCTATTAGTATGACGGATCCTCCCGAGCTGTACTCACTACTCAAAGATCTAGTGTTACCTGAACAATTAGTCGGTGGCACCCCGGTTGTGGGCTTCCTAGATATTAGCCCATCCTACCTAGCCGGATTGGGACGCGGACATTTAATATCGCCGTTTAACCCTTACCATCGTCCCGGCTTAACACGATATAACCTGTCACCAAAGTGGCGGAGAGCGTTGTACCAAATGAGTTAGACGCTATTCTACAAAGATCAGAAAAGGAACTTACGCTTGTTCAGATAAACGTAAATTGCACTAGCAAGTCCAAGCGGTAAACAAAGTAACTATATCTCAGTTCGATCGGGAAATCCAGAATCTCTAAGAAGTTATCGAACTTGGACGATCCTATTCTCTGCGAGAGTTTTTGGATGAACGTATCCAGCTACGAGCGGAGGAAAATCAGCTCGAGGAGAAGCATATCGAAACGGCGGATACCCCGACCATAATCCTACACCTTCTGATGCAATCATATTGCACCCTTCACCCAGGAGTTATGGCCCTCCTAGTAAAGTGGCTCCCCCCAAAGAGAAAAGGACTCTTGCTAGCCTCAAAAAACTGCGTAAACGCCGTCCGCGTAAGAAAGACTAACTGTTTAGAGTATTTTTATATTTTAGAAACTGTGATTTGTTTATAGACTTAAATCCCATTTTCTGGGAGCGGTGTAAAGGCTTTTGCGGAATTAGCCGGTTATTTTCCCCGTAAGTACTCTGTAGTTGGTTTAACAGGCATAAAAGGCCGTGTCCTTACTGTACTGGTGTTTTAGAGGACATAAAAGCCATTTCTTCTGTATGTGTACTTTAGCGGACATAATTAGCAATTCTATGACGCAATACGCCAGATCCTCTTGAAACAGTGTAGCTACCATGACGACGGCTAACAGCTGATGCTGTACACGTGGAGCCTTTTCTTTGTTCTCTGTTCCTTCTTTGTTCGGTCGACCAATCAGAGCGTTTTTTTGCCTCTGTGTTGGAGATTGTATATAGAAACTCGTGGAGTTGAGTCAGTATGTGATTTTGTCCACAGCCTACAACACCGGCTTTGGAACCTCCGTGTTTCAGTCTTTAGCCCAACATTAGTAGGCTTAATTATAGAACGTATATCTGTTATCATAACATATCATATCTCATACCAATTCGCATGTTTACAATCATAACTGCATTCATAACCATTCATACCTTAAACTTTGTACTGCTATTTACTGTCGGTTATTCATTATATTTGTTGATGGAATATTATATTTGGAATACTGATAAATAATCAGACACCCCAATCTTCTTGATATACTAAAGGTTAGAGAGACCGGTTACATATAACGATTGCGACTTACATTAAGTGGTTTGAAGTGAATCTAATGCTATTTTATAGGCCCTACATGTATTGTCTGTTGTTCTCTTTATATGTGACTAAATTTAGTGAAGGTCGGCAGATTAGTGTGCAGCATTGTGCAGAATTGTGTATGATTGTGACTGATAACAAAGCATCTCCTAAAGAATGCGCCATATACGTGAATCTATAGCCATCCCGTTGTGTCTAGTTTAAGTCATAACTCTGTTTACATATTTAGAGCGCCACGTCCTAAAGGAACTGTTAATATTTCCCGAAAGTGAATAATATTTGTCAGAGATTATATATATTATGATCAGTCGAATAATACAGTAGGCCTACCCCGCAATACGGTTAGGCTTCCGAATCCAGTCTCCCGGGTATATCCAGCGGGTGAATGATCGCGCATAGACTGGCTTCGGCTAATGTAGTGTATCAAATACTTGTCATAGGCTAAAGACGATCTATTTTCTAGAAGACATCCCAATTTGGCAGGTTAAACTGCTAAAGGTCTGAAAGCGCGAACACAGGTCTCGAAAGGGGTATATATGTTTTAGGACGTGTGTGTGTGTGTGTATGTTACAAATAAAACAATTTTGGTGTATCGCCGTCGTACTAGGTTTCGGTGATTTCTGACCAAAAACAATACTGGGCGCTAGCTACTAAAATAAGCTAGTCGCGCTCTGTAGAACTTTATACTTACAAAATGACGTCAAAGCTCTCTCCTTCCTATCCACAACTCAACCGGGCAATTACGGTGTTAGTAACTACATCCGTGATCGGCACAAATACCAGATTCTGGTTATAAGATAAGAAATAGGTGTTAATTGCTACCGTACGTTAGCTGATCTGGTATACAATTTGATTCTAGAATTTTGTTGCTGCGGTGGTTAGCAGCAAATACCTATCAGTACATGGCAAGGCGCGGTAGGATAAAAATAAATAAACCTCCCTAGGCCAAGCGAAGTGCTGGTAGCAGAAAGCTGCTCCTTGCCTGATCAAATATTTCGGGCTCAGACAGGGGCGGGCAAATGTATAAACTACAAAGTGAACCGGTACAGAGCTGTCAGTACTGCAAATCACCAAATTATGGAACTTGTGCTGTCTGCACCTAAAGTGTACTTGCGCGTACTGACGAACAGCAATAGTTCGCACCTGTAGGAGATACAGGTTAATCCGGGGATTTTGCTTGTTTGCTCCTGTCTAAGTCTAAAATATTCGATCCTAAATTTTACGGCATCCCAGGACGGCGTCACGCTTACCCTGATCTATAGGTCTTACTGCGGACAAGGGCGTCAAACAAAGTCTTACCTTCCTCTGAAGTGGGCGCTGTATGGCAAGAAGGGGGCATGCTTCGAACGGGCGCGCGGGCAAATCTAATGTGGGCGCTTAGCGTGTTGTGGACATCTTTCCCTGCGTTGCTGACGGCCTAACGGTTTAGGCAGCCATCTCTCAAATGTTTGGCTGTCCCAAAGGTGGACGAGACAAAATATACATGTTCAAAGTTTACAGTATATTTACGTAATTTACAAAGATTTATCAAACAAATTTACTAATAAGTTTCAACAAGAAACTAACAAATGTAACTAGTGAGAGTGTTATTAGAAATAACAAGAGTGATAACCGAAGGCAAACCAGCCCTTATATAGTAAATCTGGGACATAGAATCCGCTAGAACCTTCCAGAGCATTCCATGGCCTCACATTGGAGCAATAAGATGTTCCATGCCCTATGATTGGCCCAACTCATCGTTCCATATGTTGTACGCACCTCATTGGCTTATCTAATTAGATCAAATGAAAATAAATTGCCCAAAAATGCAAATTTCCCGACTGGGATTCGAACTCGTAACCTATCTGTAATGTAACCAACGCCTTAACCATCTGACCACAGCGCAATTAGATTACCTACGGGTTTATGTGTACCAATATGAATAGGCATATTACATTACTGTAATTTAATCAAAATGCGTCGGATTTTAGAAAGTTTTTACGTTAAACTACAAATGCTACTTTATAGTGAAATAATCCAACACAATGGGAAGTAACTAACCTGTAATGTGGTTGATGCCTAATACTCAACTCATGTTGGGATTATTCAACCAATGGGAAGTAACTAAGCCGTAATGTGGTTGATCCCTAATACTCAACTCATGTTGGGATTATTCAACCAATGGGATTAAGTTCCATGTTCTTATATTTCCACACTACTAAAATTCCCACAATCTTTCCAAATAATTTTCTCATATCTTTTGAAATGATATATTTTTATTTGACGATGACCTATCTTTAACCTAATTTATTTGTGTTTATTTTAATGTTTTCCTATCAAGATATGAATACCACTATATTTGCACATTCCAATTTTATTCCAAACAAGGAAGAAAGAATCACTTTAGAATTGCAAAAGGTTTGTAACAATTTATTCGAAAAAGGAAATATTTTGTAACTGTGTAGATAGGTAGAGATATTTGTATAAATAATCGAACTTTATGAGGTGGATAACTTTATTAGGCGGGCGATAATTCAGTCAGCGGCTGTATGACACAGCATAGGATTTAGGCCTGTTCTAACGTTACACCTAAACATATCTGAAGGTAGATCCTACTCGAGACAACACGGGACTAACGGAGACCTGATTAGAAAGTTGAATGAATCGGCATCCACATCCCCACCATATGAGAGGTTGAGCGACGCCTGATTCCCAGAGAGTTAAACCTTTCCACGAGGATGAAGCTGCATCAAGGTCCCTTAGGCGCGTGCTCAACTGGCAACTGCAACACATGGGTAGTATGTATTTCGTTTGTCAGATTTTGTCTGAGTCCGTATGTCAATAGTATAGCTCCCGTGCTCCACTGGTAGGTCATATGTCATAAGTATTTTCTTAAAAAATATAAGATGCGTCTCACATTTTTTCTCAGTACTCTATTTTATGGCTTGCTGCTACCCAAAGTAACCAATCACAGCACTCTTGCCAGAAAGAACCCATGTGTCGTATGTCAAAAGATGGAACATGGGACATAATCACTTTCGACCCATTGGTCGTAACAAAACGACATATGACTTATGACATACCAGTGGAGCACGGGCCTTAACGGACAGTACTCTGATGATAATCTGAAGGAGCTTATCAATAAGAAGATTGATGTCATTAACAATGTTGCTGATAGCAGTCAATCAGCCCAGGCATGGCATTCAACAAACCTACTCACTGGAAGGAAAAGCCAACCAACGACTAAAGTTAAGGCTGAATCTCCAACTGAACAGTTGGTTGGAAAGCCCACTTATAGAAGCTTCTAAACAATGACAGGGTATGGCCTGATAACTTTGATTTACATAGTGTATGTGCTCACGGATATCCCCATGGGTGACATCTCCTTTGCTGATATATAGACTGCAGCAACGAGCTTCAAGACCAATCGTGCCAGTGGAGTAGATGGCGTGCCCCCTGAAGTTTTTAAAATTCCTAAGTGTTTGGATCTCATTTACCCCATTATTGTATGGGACATCGTACACATGGGACATATATAGGACTTAGAAGGTCCCTCATGAAATGAAAACAAATAAGTTGGACCCTGCCCCATCTATGGATTTTTTCGGGCAATCTCATTGATCTAGAATGCTGCAAAGCTACACATCAGCTATATTAAATAGCATTAGGGATTTTATTGAGAGACATTGTTACGAGTGAACCAAAATGAGTTCCGTATAGGTTGTGGGACCATGGAAAATATTATACCACTTAGAAGGATAATCGAAGAGTTATCAATAAATAAAGACAGGCAACTGGCTATTATCTTTGTTGATTTCTTTAAATCCTTCGAATCAAGTCTCCCGACCACGTATAATATTCAGCATTCTGGCAGCATATGGGATTCATGAGTAAATTATTGCAGCTATCAGATCACTGTACGATGGTTCGACAACATTTGTGTCTACTGTTGACGGTGACACAGAACCATTTGAAGTGTTATGGGGCGTCCTCCAGAGAGACACACTTGCACCATTCTTGTTCATAATTGTGGTTGATTATGCTCTACGCATATCCTTAGATCATCTTAATAAATATTGGATCACCCCAATTGAGCTGATTCTAAAAAAATTGCTTTTAAGATTTATAATTCTTTGTTAACGCTCGGATTATAAAACGCCTCGCCGGGTCAAACCCTATTAAACCAGGGGGCGGGGATTTATTTACTATAATAATGCTAAAATTACAAATCAAAGTATAACAAATGCATTGTAACCTGTAGTTGTACCAAATAGATTTATTATGGTATTCATTTAGCTACTTTTCTCTTTGGTTTTTACAGTTTTTTATATTTTGTGTTAAATATTAACTAACAAATTTTTCTGATATTTTTCAGATATTTTCGGAAATGTTTAGGGTTTCCTGTTTATATATTGCTCCGATAGTATTTATAATGAATTCTATATTAATATCATCGGTTTGCCATGGAAACACAATTCGTTCTAAGCTGCCGGGCATGTAAGTTCCTTTATCTAGTACAACTACAGAGCTGCACTGCATGAGTGCAGTTGAGAAAATACAAATTATATTATTTAAAAGGTAATCTACTATCAAACAGTTTAGATACACCACAAATGCTAAACTAATTTCAGCAGTCTTGGATTTCTTGGCTTTGGGAAACCTATTGCATTGAGTATAAGCCCTTTAGCAGTTTGTACGACGACTTGCTTTAACCGACACTAGAGATAATTATATAGAAGCCATCCCTGATCGGATGATTATCCCTGATCGGATGATTACTAAGAATGTAATGAAAATTGGAAATCGATGATGCGATGGTGATGTACAACCATATTGTCACACAAATAAATTCGTATCGAGTGAGTATGTTGTATAGTAAGCAATATAAATAATCTAAATTACAGTTTACTGTAAATCACATGTTGAAATATTTATGTAATAAAGAACATTTACTAACAAAACTATGTATTTAGCACATTTCCATTGCAAGTACATCCTGATAAACAGAAGTGAACACATAAAGTGTTATTAACGGAGTCAAGAGTAGGGGGGGGGGGGGGGGGGGGGCTAAAAGTTCGTTTACCTCCGGGAGCTGAATAACCACGCTTCTCCTACCTTTGTTGTAGGCTGATCTCGTTGGCGCCTCTGTATAAGTCCCAAAGTTCAACTCAACTCAAGTTTGGCTTTATAATCCTCACCCTCCCTTTAATTTCACAACGAATCCTCTCAGCTACCTTCCCGTGTTGTAGGCTTGCCTTAGAGCGCACTTTGCGAATTCTGTATTTGCTATCTCCTACTTCAACTTATTTATTTTTTCCAAATATAATGAGTAATATACATAATGTACATAAATCTTATCCAATGATATATAGTAAGTCCCACTTGTGTTCAAAGGTTTTCCCTTAAAACATTTTATATAATATGCAAAGTTTATGCAAGTCATGCTTTTGTTGCAGAGGATACATATGGGCTTATATATATAATTTGGTATACAATGGTATATAATGGTCAGGTCAGGTATTCTAGGTCATTGATCAAGAAAACTTGCCACCTCCATGCAGCATAAAGGAGGTGCCACCTGTAGCTGCATAGACCCTCTTACTAGGGCAAATCTGGTCCTGTAACTAGGACCCCCTTCGTTCTGGGATAAAGACGCCCTTGGTCCTGGACCTGGATTAAGGACCCATATACTTGGCTGCAGGGGTATATGGCCTGGCCAGACAGATGGTGATATACCGATGGCTGGTCAGGAGTAGAGTGTTCTCATGTCCACTCTGAGTGCACTTCACTGCGACCTGCACCTGGCAGCAGGGGTACAGGGCATGACCCAGCAGATGAGCTGCACAGCCAATGGTGGGTCATGTGCGCCAGAGTAGATATGGGTGATGGGCCTCATATCTGACTCCATTGCGACACCCACCCTGTGGAATGGCAAACCAGGGTGTGGTATTTGCCCCGAGAGCTGACTCGGTAAAAAAGCACCCCCCAACCCCCACTATGGATTACATTAGCAATGCGGAGGTCCGGCCACTAGAGGCCAGTGGAATTACCGGACACAATCGGCCTCACAGGCGTCAGTTAACTCCTGACCGGCTGCCTGTCTCACCCCCTACTGGAGAGAGAGCAGCCAACAATTCTTTGAGTCCCTTTCCTGATGACCTTTCTGGCCCAAACCCTGGGTCACCAGGAAGGCCAGATTGTGATGGGGAGAGGGATTCTGGAGTTGGAGGCTACTCTCATGTTCCACCCCGACCAACAAAGCCATTGGTGAATCTGAGGCAAGTCACAAGACTAGCCTCAGTAAACACCCTAACACTCGGGCCCCCAATGCGACAAGGTGAGCTGACTGCCTTGGCAGATAAGCTTTCTCTTAGCGCATTGGGTGTTCAAGAGCACCGAATGCAGACTGGACAGATTGATGAGGTTCTGATTAAGGACATGGGGGGCGGTTGGCGACTCGCCCTCGCGTCAGCAGATGATAGTGGCAATGGTGGAATTGGTCTATTGATGAATCCAACTGCACATGCAGCATTGGACAAAATAGACCAAATCTCTAACCGCATCATCCGTTGCCACTTCTCATGTTCTGGAAGACTGGCTAAGAAGTTTCCTAAGGTGGTTCTGATTGTGTGCTACTCTGCAACTAGTGTTGCCCCTGTAGAGGAGGTGGAAAATTTCTACCACAATCTACAAGCAGCTACTGATGGAGTGGATCAGCATGCATTCTTAACATTCCTGGGAGACTTTAATGCAAGTCTGCATCAATCACCTACATCGCCCTGGGTTCTATAGCAATAGTGTTAACCGAAATTCTGTCCATCTTCAGGATTTTATCTCTGGAAATGGATTGTTTTCGGCTGGAACCCGGTTCAAGAAGCGAACTGGAAAGCTATGGACTCATAGTGGACCCAGTGGTCACAAGTCCCAGATAGACCATATTCTGTTTCGTAGGAAATACAGGAGCTCTATACAAGACTGTAATGCATTTACACTTCGACCCTTCTCCAGTGATCACCGCCTTATTGTGGCCAAGGTAAGACTTAGTCTGCGTGCTAGCAGAACAACGAAATCTGCCTTGCCGCGGCATGACTGGTCATCTCTGTTGCAACAGCCAAGTGTGAGATCCACCTTCACACTACAGCTGAGCAACAGGTATGAGGCGCTTGCCTCTGAGGCGGCAGATCACTGTGAGGGCTATACTGCCTTTACAGAAGCAGTTAAGTTAGCAGCTGCAGAAGCAGTTCCTGTATACCCTCGAAACAGGAAAAGGGCCCCCTGGACTGACAACAAAATTCAGAAGTGCCGAAATGACCTTCATAAGGCGCAGAAAGAGTCCCGACTCAAACAGACTACAGCGGCCAAGAATGCAGTTAAGGCTGCATCTAGGTCCCTGAACAGGCAGTACTCTGCTAATCTACAGGAGCTAATAAACCAACAGGTTGATGCCATCAATGATGCTGACGACAGCAGGCAATCATCCCAGGCATGGAAATCGATCAATCTGCTTACTGGGCGGAAAAGCCAACCAACCACCAAGGTTAAGGCTGAATCACCAGCCGATCGCCTCAATGGTTGGAAAGCCCACTTTGAAAAGCTCCTCAATAATGACAGGGTATTGCCTGATAACTTTATAGAAGTAAAAGTGTCTGAGTCTGTACTCCCAGATATTCCCATTGGCGATATCTCCTTTGCAGAAGTGAAGTCTGCTGCAAAGAGCATTAAGACCAATCGTGCCAGTGGAGTAGATGGTGTTCCCCCTGAGGTCTTTAAAATACCTGAGTGTTTAAAGCTCATCTATCCCATCATAGTAGACATGTACCGAACAACAAGAGTCCCTCAAGAAATGAAAACAAATAAGTTGGTGCCAGTTCCCAAGAAGGGCAACCTAACACTCTATGGTTCTTTTCGGGGAATCTCATTGATCTCGATTGCTGCAAAGCTATACAATAGGATTCTATTAAATCGCATCAGGGATCCCATTGAGAGACTGCTCCGTGGAAATCAGAATGGGTTCCGTAAAGGTCGTGGGACCATGGAGCCCATTTTGGCACTTAGAAGGATAATTGAAGAGTTATTAAAAAAGAAAGACAGGCATCTGGCTGTTATCTTTGTTGACTTCTTCAAAGCCTTTGATTCAGTCTCTCGCTCACGTATGTTCAGCATACTTTCATTATATGGGATTCCTGATGAAATTATTTCAGCAATCAGATCAGTATACGATGGTTCGACAACATTTGTGTCTACTGTTGACGGTGACACAGAACCATTTGAAGTGTTATGGGGCGTCCTCCAAGGAGACACACTTGCACCATTCTTGTTCATTATTGTGGTTGACTATGTTCTACGTATGTCCTTAGATCATTATAATGATGATGATAACTCCACCTACTGGCTCCAGAAGTCGAGGAAATCCTGCCAAGTACCTAACTGATCTAGACTTTGCTGATGACTAAGGAGTACTATCAGAATCATTAGAGGGAGCCCAACGGCTCCTCAGCTCATTAGAACATGCTGCTTCTAGTGTTGGTCTTTTTATTAACTCCAGAAAGACCAAAATTTTGACAGTTAACTTTGAAAGTCCTCAGCAAGTCTCTGATCGGATGAGCATAAGCTCAAAGGATGGTATGCTTGAGCATGTGGACGACTTCTGTTACCTGGGATCATGGATCCGGAAGTCAGGTGAGGACCTTCGAATACGTAAGGGAAAGGCATGGGCAGCCTTGAATAGGCTTTCCAGGATTTGGAAGTCACCGAGAATTAATCGGAAACTTAAGGTCCGATTATTTAGAGCAGCAGTAGTTCCAGCACTCCTCTATGGGAGTCCATGCTGGGCTCTAACTGCTGAGGACACCAAATCTCTGGATGGCACATTCACAAGAATGCTACGCCGGGTTCATTGTGTCAAGTACAATACACACATCTCCAACCAGACACTATATAACATTGGAGGTGTCTCATTGGTTCCCCCAAGCTTGACACTAGAACAAAATCGCCTCCGCTTTGCAGGACATTGCTTTCGCCGTGAAGACCAGCCAGTGCATAATCTTGTACTTTGGCAGCCTCATGGAGTGAATAAGCATGGTGGACAGCCCATGATTTTCTTGAGACGCATCTTAAAGGACACTGGCCTTGAAGATGCGGATGATCTAGCAAATGTCATTGGTGATAGGGAGTTGTGGCGGTGCAATTTTGTCGATAAGCCGGCACAGCATTCTTAAAAATGCAGCTGCAATGCAGCATGCCGATCCTAGTAATAGTAGTAGTAGCCTTCACAGAGGCAGTTAAGTTAGCAGCTGCAGAAACAGTTCCTGTATACCCTCGAAACAGGAAAAGAGCCCCCTGGAATGACAACAAAATTCAGAAGTTCCGAAATGACCTCTATAAGGCGCAGAAAGAGTCCCGACTCAAACAGACTACAGCGGCCAAGAATGCAGTTAAGGCTGCATCTAGGTCCCTGAACAGGCAGTACTCTGTTAATCTACAGGAGCTAATAAACCAACAGGTTGATGCCATCAATGATGCTGACGACAGCAGGCAATCATCCCAGGCATGGAAATCGATCAACTTGCTTACAGGGCGGAAAAGCCAACCAACCACCAAGGTTAAGGCTGAATCACCAGCCGATCGCTTCAATGGTTTGAAGGCCCACTTTGAGAAGCTCCTCAATAATGACAGGGTATTGCCTGATAATTTTATAGAAGTAAAAGTGTCTGAGTCTGTACTCCCAGATATTCCCATTGGCGATATCTCCTTTGCAGAAGTGAAGGCTGCTGCAAAAAGCATTAAGACCAATCGTGCAGTGGTGTATATGGTGTTCCCCCTGAGGTCTTTAAAATACCTGAGTGTTTAAAGCTCATCTATCCCATCATAGTAGACATGTACCGAACAACAAGAGTCCCACAAGAAAAGAAAACATATAAGTTGGTGCCAGTTCCCAAGAAGGGCAACCTAACACTCTATGGTTCTTTTCGGGGAATCTCATTGATCTCGATTGCTGCAAAGCTATACAATAGAATTCTATTAAATCGTATCAGGGATCCAATTGAGAGACTGCTCCGTGGAAATCAGAATGGATTCCGTAAAGGTCGTGGGACCACGGAGCCCATTTTGGCACTTTGAAGGATAATTGAAGAGTTATCAAAAAAGAAAGACAGGCATCTGGCTGTTATCTTTGTTGACTTCTTCAAGGCCTTTGATTCAGTCTCTCGCTCACGTATGTTCAGCATACTTTCATTATATGGGATTCCTGATGAAATTATTGCAGCAATCAGATCAGTATACGATGGTTCGACAACATTTGTGTCTACTGTTGACGGTGACACAGAACCATTTGAAGTGTTATGGGGCGTCCTCCAGGGAGACACACTTGCACCATTCTTGTTCATAATTGTGGTTGAATATGTTCTACGGATGTCCTTAGATCATCATAATGATGATGGGGTGATGATAACTCCACCTACTGGCTCCAGAAGTCGAGAAATTCCTGCCAAGTACATAACTGATCTAGACTTTGCTGATGACTTAGGAGTACTCTCAGAATTACTTAGAGGGAGCCCAACGGCTCCTCAGCTCATTGTCAGCGGCCCAGTGGAGGTCGGCGGCTCAGTGGAGGTCGGCAGCCCAGTGGAGGTCAGTGGCCCGGTGGAGGTCGGCAGACTGGTTGAGTGGATTATGTTGCAGGCGAATCGACTGTGTCAAACCACCCTGATCGTTGAATGCCCTGCTGATCCCTGGATTTGCGCCTCTACATTAGAGTTCCAGGAGGAAGGGGCTGAGACACGCATGGATGATCTGTTTTTTGTTGCAGAATCTACGACCGTGACATTGTAAACGATTTTTCGCGCCTCCGTAGGCAAACATACAAAATACATTTCCTCGGGACCCTGATTTTAAAAACGAAATAATTTCAACATAATTATTCCCCCTTCCTTATCCAGTCATAATATTCATCTCAGAAATATTCGACGCAAAATTCATTCCAGAAATATTCATCAAAATATTCGTCTCAGAATATTACCCAATATCCCATATTATGACTCATATGACTCATTGTCCCAACCCAGACCTCCCTAGTCGTGGCGGGCGTGCCAAGCCCTGCCTTGTATGCCCAATACACTCCATCCAGGGTACCATCCAGGGTCCATTGTTATCCAATACATCCCTTCCCTTACACCAGCCCCCCAGTACACAACCTACCGCCCCCACCCAATAACAGTAGGGAGTGACTGACTAGTCAGGTACCAATATTAATTAGTCTATTATAATGAGTAATCATAATTTAACATGGTTTGAACGCAAAGTCTCTGCCCAGAAAGTCCCCCTGTGCGTGCTGGTGATAATTAGGGGTCAACTCCATATTGACCCCACATCGGGTTATAAATAGGGCCGCATCGGGACAAAAAAAACGAGAGTCTTCAACCCCAGCTGCCTGCAGTGAGCCCTGCTCCTCAGTACAGCAAAAGTTTAGCCTAGAAGTCAGCTCTGTTCCGAGTTGGGGCCGTCTTTGTTACTGGGTCGGGCCTGCAAGACTTTGCGATCGCCAGGAACGTAAGACGATTCCGCCGTTGGTTTGAGTTTACTGGTTAAACTGTTTAGCCTACATGTCAGCTCTGTTCCAAGTTGGGGCCCTCTTTGTTGCTTGATCGGGCCTGCGAAAGGCTTTGCGATCGCCAGGAACGTAAGACTATTCCGCTGTTGGTCTGAGTTTACTGGCTAAACTAGCCCGGAACGCTTGTGTGCTTACTCTTGCCTACTAGCTGTTTCGTTTGTCCCAGGATCAACTTATTCAGTTCTTGTCGGCAAAGTGGCAGCGTCTCCATTGGCTCGGCTCTCCCACTCACGGTAGTGCTGGTGCACTGTCAGCAGGCTATATGTTTATTTGAGGTTCGCACAAATAAAACTGTATGTATAGTCTGAGAGCAAATTGCAGCTAACCATTTAAGTCTAATCAGTACCACCCCTGTTTGGTAATCCGGTAATATGGTGTTCTGCACTATCGCCAAGTTCCAATAACGTGAAGCTGCACCAAGTTTATTACGACTTTTTTCACAATTTATTATAGACTTTTCTACAGCGTGAAATTTTATTCATCATTATCAGATTTTCTTTGCCATTTATTTGTATATTTTTTCCGGCGTATTTTTATCAAAACAAAACGGCTAAATATACGGTATACGGTATACGGTATACGGTATACGGTATACGGTATACGGTATATTTTTCTCTGCATTTTTGGATGATTAGAAGCTATACTTTGGATCCTACTACTACTAGGATCGACATGCTGCATTGCAGCTGCATTTTTAAGAATGCTGTGCCGGTGCTTTGGATCCTAACGGACCCAAAGCACCCCTCATCCGGTTTCTATCTTTTTCCTCATCCCAGAGGGTTTTCTACAGTGTTACAGTAAGCTATTTCATTTATTTAGAAGGAAGAAATATACAGTATTATTTGGGAAGAATAGAAAATCACTGTGTTTTTGTACTATATTGAAAAGTTGTGGATGTCAGTAAATAACAAGTCATTGAAGGACCGTGTTCAAGTGGAAATATTTTACGTTAGCCGGAAAACCAAAACACTAAGCGAAAGTAGAGCACTACCTGGAACTTTTTTGAGATTCAAAGCCGTTTTAGGAGCTTATCGTGCCAAGGAGCACGAGAAATCCATTGCAGTAATAAACTTGTTGCGCTCTCCGCGAGAGCGCTCTACAAAATTATTTTATTGTTTGGGGTTTTTTTCGGCCCAAAGCATGATGATGACAATGATAAACCCCCGAGGAAACGGAAGGACAAAATCCCCAAGAAAAAATGGGGAAAAGAAGACAAACCAAAGAAGCCGCCCCCAAAACAACGTCAGAAGCGGCACCCGGATCCATCACCAGAACCGAGTGATTCCTCATCGTCCTCCGATTCGGACTCTAGCGATTCGTCCTCAACATCCTTGGATAAACAAACAGGATGCAAGAACCGCAGAGCCAGACGCGACTATCAACTCCAAATGGGTGATATCTTAGCGACATCCCTAGAAGGACCAAGACTGGAACCAATGAAATTCAGTGGAAACCCAGCAGAATCCATCTCGTTTAAAGTGCATTTTATCGTGCAAGTGGATAGCAAAAACGTCCCCATAACAACAAAAATGCGACATCTGTTAACCTACATAACTAGGAAAGCATTACAGAAGGTCAAACATTATGAAGGAGTGGACGACGGATATCAAAGTGCGTGGGACGTGTTGGAAAAGAACTTTGGTACCCCATCAGCTGTAATGAAATCTGTGATACATAATGTCACCAAATGCAGATTCCCGATTGCAACAGACTCAGACGTCGAAGAATATTCGGACGATATCAGACAAAGCCTGGAAATACACCAAACTTTGAAGTGTCCGCATGCACTAAACAGCACTAACAACATGAGTAGAATTGTTATGAATTTGGACTTTTCAGCTCGACAAAAATGGGTGAACGAGGCGCAAAAATACTGGATACGACATGGGACCAAACCCAACATGTACGAGTTAGCAGACTGGATGGCGAAATACGCCGACAGAGTTAAGAGTCCTCTATACGGCAACCTTGCGGCTAAGGAATTTTATCCATCCAAATGGGAGAATCCTATACTGGAATACGTCCGTCGTCCATCTATGGCGCAGACAAAGACCATTATCGCGTTGCAGAAAGGAAAAGCGGAGAAATTAAACCAAAAATCTACTACAAAACCTAAAACCATCCCGACGGTTCACAGTCTAGCCATCCAGTCCCAGGAAGGAGAAGATAATGTTTGCGAGAGTGAACATATTGATGACAAGACGATAAAGAAGACATCTACTCAAGTGATGATGACTTCTGGACACCTAATCCACATATTGACGCGTTTGCAACAACATGGTCCGCCGAAACTATAAGGATCTATCCAAACGGACTAGTCTAACAATGTTATGTATGCAGCGGAAAACATCATGTGAATCAGTGTCCTCACATAAAGAGAAGTATGACATATGCTTCCGTCTATGGTTCTGTTTAGTCTGTCAAGGTCTCGGACACTTCCGGAAACACTGTAAATCCTTGGAGAAATATTGGTGTTCTAGAACAACTAAGAGGGCATGTGCCGGGAAGCACATAGCCCGGATTTACATCCAGAACCAGCTGACATAAACGATAAATTCCGATGGTTAACAAACTAATATAAAAAGTAGCGAGTGGACCTCCAACACCGTATGAAGCATGGTTGAAACTTCATCCAGAGAGTAAGGATAAAAAGAATACCACTAAACCTCTTCCACCACCTCCGAAAACAACTACCTCGTCGTTCAAAGTAAATTATTATGAGGATGCAACACTCCACACAACGCCTCCAACTAACGACGACGAGATTATGGCGATGGGAGCCTCTTTGCAGAGGGCCTCTACAACAGGAGCAGCGGTATTCCTAAAGATCATTCCTATACAAGTCAAAAACTGCATCACAAACGCAATCGTAACAACTTATGCGTTCCTTGACAATGGTTCAACAGGCACCTTTATAGACAGATGTTTAGCCAACCGACTGGGTTTAACCCAGAACGAGGCTACTATCTGTATCAACACCATGGCCGATAAGAAAACATTCAACACCCATCGAACAACATGTGGGGTACAACCTTTGATTGATACAAAAGATGTCGAACCATACATCTTACAGAACATCATTGTGTTTGAAAACCTAAAAATCGACTACAATTGACCATCAGAATGGCTTCTCGAGAGGATCCACCGTCTTTGAGACATCAAGATACCAGATGACAGCATGGAAATTGATAAGGTTTCAATACTTATTGGTATCAACTTCCCACTTTTACATACAGTGCTCGATGGAGTATGGGGAGAATCCAAAGTTGATCAGGAACATCTTCCCCATGCAGAGGTAACACCCCTTGGATGGTTCGTGGTAGGCCCGTTGAACCACAATACATACCTGTGACATCAAACTATTACAATAACATCATACAGGAAGGTCCAAAAGAAGATGAACACGCAGCAAATGCCCGTGTTATGACGAGATAGTCCTGATGCCCATCCTGAAAAAAACAACTATTCCAATATTGGGATTTGGAACATTTCGAGGTACCAACAAAGAATCCCTGGCGTGTGTACATGGGTGAAGTTGGGCATGGTTCCTTTCTGTTCGTGGTGCAAAATCCGGGGACACAACACTGCCTGCTGCCTTGATATGCACACTCAGTGTGAAAGTTGCGCTCTACTACTACTACTAGGATCGGCATGCTGCATTGCAGCTGCATTTTTAAGAATGCTGTGCCGGCTTGTCAACAAATTTGCACCGCCACAACTCCCTATCACCCATGACATTTGCTAGATCATCCGCATCTTTAAGGCCAGTGTCCTTTAAGATGCGTCTCAAGAAAGTCATGGGCTGTCCACCATGCTTATTCACTCCATGAGGCTGCCAAAGTACAAGATTATGCACTGGCTGGTCCTCACGGCGAAAGCAATGTCCTGCAAAGCGGAGGCGATTTTGTTATAGTGTCAAGCTTGGGGGAACCAATGAGACACCTCCAATGTTATATAATGTCTGGTTGGAGATGTGTGCATTGTACTTGACACAATGAACCCGGCGTAGCATTCTTGTGAATGTGCCATCCAGAGATTTGGTGTCCTCAGCAGTTAGAGCCCAGCATGGACTCCCGTAGAGGAGTACTGGAACTACTGCTGCTCTAAATAATCGGACCTTAAGTTTCCGATTAATTCTCGGTGACTTCCAAATCCTGGAAAGCCTATTCAAGGCTGCCCATGCCTTTCCCTTACGTATTCGAAGGTCCTCACCTGACTTCCGAATCCATGATCCCAGGTAACAGAAGTCGTCCACATGCTCAAGCATACCATCCTTTGAGCTTATGCTCATCCGATCAGAGAATTGCTGAGGACTTTCAAAGTTAACTGTCAGAATTTTGGTCTTTCTGGAGTTAATAAAAAGACCAACACTAGAAGCAGCATGTTCTAATGAGCTGAGGAGCCGTTGGGCTCCCTCTAATGATACTGAGAGTACTCCTAAGTCATCAGCAAAGTCTAGATCAGTTAGGTACTTGGCAGGATTTCCTCGACTTCTGGAGCCAGTAGGTGGAGTTATCATCACCCCATCATCATTATAATGATCTAAGGACATGCGTAGAACATAGTCAACCACAATAATGAACAAGAATGGTGCAAGTGTGTCTCCTTGGAGGACGCCCCATAACACTTCAAATGGTTCTGTGTCACCGTCAACAGTAGACACAAATGTTGTCGAACCATCGTATACTGATCTGATTGCTGCAATAATTTCATCAGGAATCCCATATAATGAAAGTATGCTGAACATACGTGAGCGAGAGACTGAATCAAAGGCCTTGAAGAAGTCAACAAAGATAACAGCCAGATGCCTGTCTTTCTTTTTTGATAATTCTTCAATTATCCTTCTAAGTGCCAAAATGGGCTCCATGGTCCCACGACCTTTACGGAACCCATTCTGATTTCCACGGAGCAGTCTCTCAATGGGATCCCTGATGCGATTTAATAGAATCCTATTGTATAGCTTTGCAGCAATCGAGATCAATGAGATTCCCCGAAAAGAACCATAGAGTGTTAGGTTGCCCTTCTTGGGAACTGGCACCAACTTATTTGTTTTCATTTCTTGTGGGACTCTTGTTGTTCGGTACATGTCTACTATGATGGGATAGATGAGCTTTAAACACTCAGGTATTTTAAAGACCTCAGGGGGAACACCATCTACTCCACTGGCACGATTGGTCTTAATGCTCTTTGCAGCAGCCTTCACTTCTGCAAAGGAGATATCGCCAATGGGAATATCTGGGAGTACAGACTCAGACACTTTTACTTCTATAAAGTTATCAGGCAATACCCTGTCATTATTGAGGAGCTTTTCAAAGTGGGCTTTCCAACCATTGAGGCGATCGGCTGGTGATTCAGCCTTAACCTTGGTGGTTGGTTGGCTTTTCCGCCCAGTAAGCAGATTGATCGATTTCCATGCCTGTGATGATTGCCTGCTGTCGTCAGCATCATTGATGGCATCAACCTGTTGGTTTATTAGCTCCTGTAGATTAGCAGAGTACTGCCTGTTCAGGGACCTAGATGCAGCCTTAACTGCATTCTTGGCCGCTGTAGTCTGTTTGAGTCGGGACTCTTTCTGCGCCTTATGAAGGTCATTTCGGCACTTCTGAATTTTGTTGTCAGTCCAGGGGGCCCTTTTCCTGTTTCGAGGGTATACAGGAACTGTTTCTGCAGCTGCTAACTTAACTGCTTCTGTAAAGGCAGTATAGCCCTCACAGTGATCTGCCGCCTCAGAGGCAAGAGCCTCAGAGGCAAGAGCCTCATACCTGTTGCTCAGCTGTAGTGTGAAGCTGGATCTCACACTTGGCTGTTGCAACAGAGAGGACCAGTCATGCCGCGGCAAGGCAGATTTCGTTGTTCTGCTAGCACGCAGACTAAGTCTTCCCTTGGCCACAATAAGGCGGTGATTACTGGAGAAGGGTCGAAGTGTAAATGCATTACAGTCTTGTATAGAGCTCCTGTATTTCCTACGAAACAGAATATGGTCTATCTGGGACTTGTGACCACTGGGTCCACTATGAGTCCATAGCTTTCCAGTTCGCTTCTTGAACTGGGTTCCAGCCGAAAACAGTCCATTTCCAAAGATAAAATCCTGAAGAGAGACAGAATTTCGGTTAACACTATTGCTATAGACCCAGGGCGATGTAGGTGATTGATGCAGACTTGCATTAAAGTCTCCCAGGAATGTTAAGAATGCATGCTGATCCACTCCATCAGTAGCTGCTTGTAGATTGTGGTAGAAATTTTCCACCTCCTCTACAGGGGCAACACTAGTTGGAGAGTAGCACACAATCAGAACCACCTTAGGAAACTTCTTAGCCAGTCTTCCAGAACATGAGAAGTCTATTTTGTCCAATGCTGCATGTGCAGTTGGATTCATCAATAGACCAATTCCACCATTGCCACTATCATCTACTGACGCGAGGGCGAGTCGCCAACCGCCCCCCATGTCCTTAATCAGAACCTCATCAGTCTGTCCAGTCTGCATTCGGTGCTCTTGAACACCCACTGCGCTAAGAGAAAGCTTATCTGCCAAGGCAGTCAGCTCACCTTGTCGCATTGGGGACCCGAGTGTTAGGGTGTTCACTGAGGCTAGTTGGCCAATGGCTTTGTTGGTCGGGGTGGAACATGAGAGTAGCCTCCAACTCCAGAATCCCTCTCCCCATCGCAATCTGGCCTCCCTGGTGATTCAGGGTTTGGGCCAGAAAGGTCATCAGAAAAGGGACTCAAAGAATTGTTGGCTGCTCTCTCTCCAGTAGGGGGTGAGACAGGCAGCCGGTCAGGAGTTAACTGAGGCCTGTGAGGCCGATTGTGTCCGGTAATTCCACTGGCCTCTAGTGGCCGGACCTCCGCATTGCTAATGTAATCCAAAGTGGGGCTTGGGGGTGCTTTTTTGCCGAGTCAGCTCTCGGGGCAAATACCACACCCTGGTTTGCCATTCCACAGGGTGGGTGTCGCAATGGAGTCAGATATGAGGCCCATCACCCATATCTACTCTGGCGCACATGACCCACCATTGGCTGTTGCAGCTCATCTGCTGGGTCATGCCCTGTACCCTTGCTGCCAGGTGCAGGTCGCAGTGAAGTGCTCTCAGAGTGGACATGAGAACACTCTACTCCCGACCAGCCATTGGTAGATCACCATCTGCCTGGTCAGGCCATATACCCCTGCAGCCAAGTATATGGGTCCTTAATCCAGGACCAAGGGCGTCCTTATCCCAGAACGAAGGGGGTCCTAGTTACAGGACCATATTTGCCCTAGTAAGAGGGTCTATGCAGCTACAGGTGGCACCTCCTTTATGCTGCATGGAGGTGGCAAGTTTTCTTGATCAATGACCTAGAATACTTGACCTGACCTGGGACACAACACTGCCTGCTGCCTTGATATGCTCACTCAGTGTGAAAGTTGCGCTCTGCGCGGTCACCACTCCAAGGTTATGGCCTCAAAGAACCAAGAGTGTTGGGCCGACCTTCCAATAATGGAACAGATACGGTGGTACGAGGAATTTGAGTATCTCGCGAATCTCCACTCGAAACTCAAATGGAGAGTGGAGAAAGCGGGAACAAACGAGCGTTACGATATCCGACACAGCGTATTCACCTTCCCCACCAACCCTTGCAACTTCACGATGAGACGATACGATACCCCTGACCAGTATCGCCAATATCGCCAACGAATATTCACCTACAAAGCACTTATGCGCAAGGCCACACACCCTGAAGTCGGGCTGATAGCCGTACAAACGTGGCTACTCTAATACATACCCGGACAACCCTGGGTTTGGTTAATCGCAGGATGGCGACAGATTGGGAAATGAACTATATTCCCCATCGTGGGGCCGTGATTCCCATGGACACCGGGAGGCAAAACCGGGATCGGCAGTTCCTGCTAGAAAGTATCCGATGTAAAATGGATACCACCAATCTGGAGTGGGCCGATCTTCTCGAACCAGACGATATGGAGGAGGGATAGAGGCATGCGTCCTGAGCCGTACCGAGGTTACAGGGCCCATTCCTTTCCTCAGGAGGGTTTTGGGTTTATGTGATGCTCGGAGCGAGGAGGGAAGAAAGCCAAGGGGGAAGCTACAGGACCCCTCGAAGCACGATTAGCAAATGATCGATACGATTCTTTCTCGATAAACTATAGAGATGAACTCTTGTCGAAGGAAAACAAACTCATTATTGATAATAAAGACCCATGGCTCCAATCTATCTCGAAAACAAACTCGATAATCCTGATGATGGGAGTAAAGATCAACCCCAACTTGACCTTCTGAACTCATTCTGTATCAAACAAACTCGATAATGAGTCAGAACCCGATCACGTCATATGAACTCTAGGCCGACACCATTGAACTCTAGGCCGAGTCATATTATTTAGGACCATACCTTTTATATATATAAAATCGTTTACTACTATATAGTTCCCTACGTGGAACAAGGCAATAACAAGATTTGTCGCATTTGTGTGAAAGAAATTTAATTTTATAATTACAATTTATGAATTACCTCTGGGAAAAGAGATTTAATTAATTATTGTGCGGTGTATTTAATTAACTTCAAACAGAAACCGCGTATATTTTTGGTCAACATTTTTGCAGACACCAGAAAATCATGCTGTGCAGTTATCTTTTTTTAGAACATCAAAAATATATTTTTCAAAATCTTGGCTCAAAATCTTTCTTTATGACCAATTTTTTCCAAATTTGCGATGGGGGGAGTGTAATCGATTTTTTGTGCCTACGTAGGCAAACATACAAAATACACTTCCTCGGGACCCTGATTTTAAAAACGAAATAATTACAACATAATTATCACCCCATCCTTCTCAGCATATTTATATAGGTTGTCCTGAGAAGTGTGGCTCCAGTCTAATTTACTATGACTATTTACATTCTTAACCACCGGCGGGATTACATTAGATTCAGTAACAATATCAAATACAGTAAGTGACGGCATATGGTCTTCAATAGAATATTGAAAAAGCACTTTAATATTTATATTATAGTATAAGTCATTAATTGTTCTGAGCATAACACATTATCTAACCACGATTTACTAGAATGTGCTTCACTTACAAAGGTGTAAGAGTCGCTCGGTAGAGTAATTACGTCGGCAAGGGAGAGATTATTAAAAACTGACCAATCATAAAGCTCTGTATAAAATGAAGTTCCAGTGTGGGAATTAAAATCACCCATAATCGAAATGTGATTGAACGTCTGAGTCTCTAAAATACATTGCAATGTACCTAGAAACTCAGAGTATTCATTTTCATTTTCCTGACACTGAAATGGCATATAAATATTTACTATGAGTAGTACTTCACTGTTCTTTAGTTTAACATTTAAGCCAATGATTATATTCTCATCTGCACCAAAGACAGGTTCCAGTACAGATGCTAAGCATTTGTTCCATAAGATAGCAACTCCGCCATAATGGCGGCCTCTTAGGGGCCCTGCAGACAAGTCTACTGGTGCAACACCCCTCCCACAAAATCCAGGATGAATTTCGTTTAAAAAACCGTGCTCCTGTTTTGGTAACCATGTCTCTTGCAAAATAAGAATGTCACAAGTATCAGATGACAGAAGATTTCTGACATCCCGCAGATCAACTGGTCCACGCACATTCTTACAATTATAAGATACTACATTCAGTTTCGTTAGAGTGGCCATATCAGTATTCAGGTGAGATAACTATAAAAAATTATATATAAATCATAAAAAATAAAAACTATATAAAAGGAATATAAAACACTGAAATAAATACTGCAACTCGAAACCTGTTCTGTTACTCAGTTGCCCCACTATCAGACAGCACTGCATAGAGATTGTTTGCCAGTGGTGACTGTAATTGAGAATCCGTTGATGTCTCATTCATCACGTCTACAACAGATTCCGCCCTGTCAGCGATAACAGCCGCCTTATTAGCAGATATAGCCGTAGGCAGTTCTCCACTGGGTCCATCCCGGGTAAACAGGACCGAACTCAATCCAACTCTATCCTGTGGTCTCAATGTACGTTCCTCACATCTCATTCACTGTCCACTAAGGAAGTTTCTTGGAACAAAGGGCCTTATCTGGGTAAACTTCCACCACATATTCGCATCCAGTAGAACAGATTCTTCATCTACAGCGCATGTCAACAGAAACGAAGCGATTCTCAACTTGCGATGTGAAATCCTTTCATAACCAATAACTATGTCGCTGTTCTCCTGAATATGCGCCAAGATTTCCCCCCGCCATCACATTAGGCGCGCAACCCGTTAAAAATAACTTGGAGGGAGGGCGCACCGTAGCAAACCCATTGCCAGCAGCTGATCCTTGAATAAACCTCGGCTCCAACTGACTCGTTCCAAAACTCCGGCTGGTACTATCCCGATGTCTCAACTGTAAATGGACATTTGTTAGCGTATTCAATTCCGCTAACCAGTCCCATAAAGTGAGCTTTAACCAATATTGGGAGCACGAGGTTGATTACCAATATCAACCTCGTGTCACCCCAACAAAGAGGGAAGGAGAAACACACAATAGGGGTCAGGGGCCATACCCCTGACAGAGAGAGAATAGCAAGGGCGAAGGGAAGCACTTCAGAAAGGGGCAAAGGGATATTAGCCAACAGGGATATTAGCCAATCAGGGGGGAAGCATCGACTGGGTAATGCAATGAGGCCAACCCGTGCAGTATATATTACCTGTCATCGTGTCATTGTAGTTAGTTTACTCAGTAGTAGTTATCCCAGTACAGTCAGGTAGTACGGTGACAGTCAAGACCATCACCGCCATCACCCATATTACCGGTCATCTATTCAGTCATTGGCGCTATCTGTTATCATACCTACATATCTATATATCTACATTATATCTATACTGGAACAACAAACTCCTTTTCTATCACACGGTGCGGCTGACGCGTACGAAACAACACCGGATAAACCGGGATCCTCTCGGATCCCGTCACAGTCTTGACTACCCAAGGCCTACAGTCTTAACACTAGGCCTGCCGAACTGTGACTGACAGCTACTAAAGTAAAGATGAGTCGAGAAGGAGAAGCGACACCGCTGCGGACCCCGGACGACGATCTAACGATCCGCGAGGCCACGGCGAGACGGTATCAACCCACGACGCCGGATCCGTCGACGAACGATCCGGCGATCCAAGATGAGAGGGGCCGTCTACAAGGAGAGGACGAGTCGGGAGTCGAAAGGGAGAAAGACGAGTCGACGCGGAGCGAGGGTCGACGTACCGATGTCGCCGGCCAGCCACAGGCCGAGGGCGACGGACGGCCCACCGGAACGGCGACGGTGGGGCCGCCGGTACGACGTCGGACCCAGAGAGATGGAGGAGAGGTCGGCGACGAGGACGTCGGGGTTTCCGATCGACTTCGACGGGCCTACAACGCGACCTGGAAACTACTAAAGGAGGCCAAAGAGGGGCGAGGATAGACGAGGTAAAGTTGACAAAAGGACTAGGTGAGTCGAACAGATACTTTGATTACCTAGTGCGTTCTGGGCAGAGAGAACTAGCCGAGGAGAGAGCGAGAGGGGTTGCCAACGAACTGTCTGATTTATGGGAGTGTAGGGGTATGCAGCCTAGTGTAGTGTACATAGGGCCATACTCAGTCGATGCCCGGGGAGTAAAATTAGCGGGTTGGAGGAGACCTGAGGAGGGCGAATCCGAGGTTAACCCCGAGGATTCGGTCTCGTCGGTCGGAGAAAGTTCCGGGAGGCGGGGGAAAGTTGGTGGGACGGAGGGGCGACGGGAGTCCGTCGCAACCGATAAGTCTGCTACATCCTCCAAAAAAGAAAGAAGGGTGCGGGAGATAAATCTGGCGTATAAGTTAGAAATGGTGGCGAATGAGTTAGAGAGGCAACTGAGTGAGGGAACCGCATTGTTGGAGAGAGAAGGAGAGTTTGCGAGGGAGTATAGAAAGAAAGCCGAGGAGTGTAGAGAGGGAGCCGAGGAGTGTAGAGAGCGGGGGATGGGAGTGGAGAGCGAGACGGCGAGGTGGTATGAGACGGTTGCGAGAAAGGCAGAGTTGGCCGAGCAGAGTATACGGGAGAGAGAGATAGAGAGTAAGCGCAGGCGGGATGATTTGCATGCCCAACTAAGGGGGCTTATGCAACATCAAGCCAAACTGAAGCGCCGACTAGAACTGGCGCGGTTGGAACTATCAGAGAGTGAGACCCCACTTACATACACCGGGCGAGAGAACCAGAACTGGTGTAGCCGTACGGGCGGGGGGGGGGGGGGTAGTAGTAGTACGTTAGAAATAGTTAATATTAATAGTACCGTAGTAAATAACCCTAATCCCTTTATTACAAATAATATTTTACCTGGCAGTAGTAATTTAAATTTAAATTCAAATAATAATATTAGTTCAAATATTCAGAATAATTCAAATAATTCTAACTTAAATAATTTAAATAATAATCCGGTTTCAAATTCTAATAATTTAATTGATTTAACAAATAATATTGGGAATGGTGCTATTAATATGAGCGTGTCGGACGTACATAACCCGGCAGACGGGGGCCTGGTAGGCCACGCAGTTAGTAGGCAGGAGGTGGCGGGGTTGAGCCAACCCGACGGCGGCCTGGTAGGCCACGTAGTTGGTAGGAAGGAGGTAGCGGGGTTGAGCCAACCCGAAGTGGGCCTGGTGGGCCACGCAGTAGTAGAGAGAGAGGCGGGGGTGAATAGACCCAGCCGTAGTAAAGACAGTGCGTCGACTAGAGAGGGGTGTAGAGACAAAGTAAGAGATAGTGAAGTTAGATGTGGCGAGTGGGGGGGGGGCTACCGGCGCCCCACCACATAAGATTAGTGGCGAGAGAGGGGGGGCAGAGAATGCCCCACAAGAGGGGTGTAGGAGTGTAGTAAGAGGTAGTGAAGTTAGAAGTGGCGAGTGGGGGGGGGGGCTACAGGAGCCCCACCACGAAAGATTAGTGGCGAGAGAAGGGGGGTAGAGAGTGTCCGACAAGAGGGACGCAAAGGTGTAGTAAGAGATAGTGAAGTTAGAAGTGGCGGGTGGGGGGGGGGGGCTACGGGCACCCCACCGCGAGAGATTAGTAGAGAGAGAGGGGGGGCAGAGAGTGTCCCACAGCCGTCAGCGGATAATGCACGGGCCGAATCAGGTAAACCGCAACACCCGGCGACGGAGAGTAATAGGGGGATTGCGAGTATCCCCAGCGGCGTGCGATCGAGCAGAGAGAAGCAGGTTGACGTCGCGAGAGGGCGGACGAAGCGTCGAGCCCGATCAGAAGAGGGAAGAAGAACAGTGGAGTTTAACCGGGAGGTCGACGAGAGATCTCATGAGCAGGAATACTGCGCTGAGAGGAGAAGAAGAGAAGATAGCAGAAGAAGTATCGCCGCGAACGACAGGAGAGCGAGGATGGATAGCGAGCCGTTGGTGGTGGAGATGGAAAGGGAGAGTCAGTGGGGTCGAACTCCGGGAGATTGCCGTCGTCCCGGAGAGACGCGACCTAACGAGACGCGTTACGCGTCGAGAGTGGGGTACGCGATGTACCGGCACGTAGACGAGAGTAGTAGAGAGGGTCGAAGAGAAACTTTCCGACGGGATATACCTACAGATGGAGAGTACGGTAGCCGCGGGGAGGACTATTCGAGAGGAATAAACTTCGATCCCGAGTGACACGTACAGACTGTAGGACATACTGTAGGCCTTACTGCACATACCATAGGCCATGCTGACAGGAATAATGTAGGCGATAGGATAGCGCGGACGACGGAATTAAACCCGGAAGTCGCGGAGTACATACCGGCAGGTAGGCCAGAAGCTGATAGGCCTATACCGGTACCAATGCAGCAGTATGACTACAGCACGAAAGGATATAACATATACCCGGTTGAGGGGGATATTGCAGATAGATGGATGGGCCCCAATATATTAACATCAGCCCCAGTACCAGACATAACACTGGTGGGGGGGGGGACAGGGTGACATTCCCCCATTACAAAATATCCGCAGTATAGACAACCAAGAACAAACAAGTAGGGTGAGAACATACAGGAACAAGAGAACAAGCTAGAGGAAACAAGTAGGGTGAGCTAGAGGAGAAAGATGGGAGAGATGAGAAGGGTACAGGGGGTGCATTAGAATAAGTAGGGCACGTGCGTGATGAAGCGTTTGATGTAAGAGCAGGGTATGTTAATTAGAGTTAGTGGGAGTTAGAGGTTAGTAAGAGGGTACGTAGTACCGGTTGTGGTTGTGGGCACCGTTAGCACCACGTAGATAGAAGTAGAGTTAGTAAGAGGGTATGTAGTACCGGTTGTGGTTGTGGGCACCGATAGCGCCACATAGATAGAGGTAGAGTTAGTAAGAGGGTACGTAGTACCGGTTGTGGTTGTGGGCACCGTCAGCGCCACGTAGATAGAGGTAGAGTTAGTAAGAGGGTACGTAGTACCGGTTGTGGTTGTGGGCACCGTTAGCGCCACGTAGATAGAGGTAGAGTTAGTAAGAGGGTACGTAGTACCGGTTGTGGTTGTGGGCACCGCAAGCGCCACGTAGATGGAGGTAGAGTTAGAAGTAGTCTACACAATTAACAAACCCACTCTGCCGGCACTCAGAGCGTCGCGTGCAGGTAGAGGAGTTAGTGAGGGTAGTAAGAGGGTACGTAGTACCGTTAGCTAGAGGAGTTAGTAGGGGTAGTAAGAGAGTACGTAGTACCATTAGCTAGAGGAGTTAGTAGGGGTAGTAAGAGGGTACGTAGTACCGTTAGCTAGAGGAGTTAGTAGGGGTAGTAAGAGGGTACGTAGTACCGTTAGCTAGAGGAGTTAGTAGGGGTAGTAAGAGGGTACGTAGTACCGTTAGTTAGAGAGTTAGTAAGAGTTAGAGGGTACGTAGTACCGTTAGTTAGAGAGTTAGTAAGAGTTAGAGGGTACGTAGTACCGTTAGTTAGAGAGTTAGTAAGAGTTAGAGGGTACGTAGTACCGTTAGTTAGAGAGTTAGTAAGAGTTAGAGGGTACGTAGTACCGTTAGTTAGAGAGTTAGTAAGAGTTAGAGGGTACGTAGTACCGTTAGTTAGAGAGTTAGTAAGAGTTAGAGGGTACGTAGTACCGTTAGTTAGAGAGTTAGTAAGAGTTAGAGGGTACGTAGTACCGTTAGTTAGAGAGAGTAAGAGTCAGAGGGTACGTAGTACCGTTAGTTAGAGAGAGTAAGAGTTAGAGGGTACGTAGTACCGTTAGTTAGTTAGAGAGAGTTAGAAGTAGTAAGAGGGTACGTAGTACCGTTAGTTGAGAAAGTTAGAGAGTCAGTAGAGTTAGTGGAGGTAGAGAGTCAGTAGAGTTAGAGAGCCAGTAGAGTTAGAGAGTCAGTAGAGTTAGAGAGTCAGTAGAGCCAGGGAGTTAGTAGAGCTAGTGGAGTTAGCAGAGTTAGTAGAGCTAGTGGAGTTAGCAGAGTTAGTAGATCTAGTGGAGTTAGCAGAGTTAGTAGAGCTAGTGGAGTAGACTTAGTAGAGAGCTAGTGGAGTTAGCAGAGTTAGTAGAGCTAGTGGAGTAGAGTTAGTAGAGAGTAAATGGAGTTAGCAGAGTTAGTAGAGCTAGTGGAGTAGACTTAGTAGAGAGTTAGTAGCGGAGTTAGAGTTAGTAGTAGAAGTTAGAGAGTCAGTAGAGTTAGAGAGCTAGGGAGTTAACAGAGCTAGTGGAGTAGAGTTAGTAGAGCTAGTGGGGTCAGTAGAGTTAGCAGTAAGAGAGTAGAGACCATAGAAGTAGTAGCTAGAAAGGGTAGATAGGGTAATAGCACAGAATAGGGGCAAATATCAGGATCACCTCCGAACTACAGAAGGGCCTTCTAGGTGGCTTTCGGAGGTCTGGTAGACCGCCCGGGGCTGGAGGGCGAGTCGGTGTATTACAACAGCCGGCATCCAGTAGACAGGGAGGTGGATACACAAGAGAGCTGGGAGAAGTTGGAAGCGGATAGACCGGAGGGGAAGCGACTGGAAGAAGTCGCCAGGCGAAAAAGGTGGAGAGAGAGTAGTTGGTAGTAGGGATGAAGCGCGTTATGTAGACGAGCATATAATATAATACATATAATAATAATAATTATAATATTATAAAAAAAATTATATAATAACTCGTATATATGTATTATACAGTATGTACCGTAGTCAAGCACAACCTTTTCCAATTAGCTACTGGGACTGGGGACTAATTGACTAGGGCGACAGGACGGGACTTAGACGGCTCCTAGTAACATGGTGTACACATGTGTGGGACCCGATAAGTGTGTGGTCATTGAACAACAGGGCAGAGTTCAGGATTTACTGTGAAAGCTCGTATCCCCCGGGATAAGAATCGTGCGGATGGGCACTACCGGGATACGAGTAGGAGGGGCACTTGATGGGACCACAGGCGTGGAGAGTGAGGAGTATGAGAGGAGTATGAGAGGAATGTGAGAAGAGTATGGGAGGAGAACGCAAGAGAGATAGCGAGAGGTGGTGTGGAGATAGTGTGGAGAGAGTGTGGGCGCAATTCAAGTGTGGGGGGGGGGGAGAAGTGAGAGGAAGAGTGAGGGACGAGGAGGTCCGGGAGTGTGGAAGAGTTAGGGTGAAAGTGTTGGGGAAACAAAAGTTGTGTGAGAGAAGCGCACGACCGGCCCAACACGGGACGCCAGATGTCTTGGTACAAAATAGGTAGAGTTGTACCAAGACGGGGTAGCAATATCATACCCATAGGGAGCGGCCTGGAAAACCGGCTCCGAAAGAAAAATAGACCCATCCCACACCCGATACTAGATCGGGATCCAGCGGAATTGTAGCGCACTTGAGGTGGATGCTATCTTCTTACCGGGAAGATAGCATGGGGGGGAGTGTTAGCGTATTCAATTCCGCTAACCAGTCCCATAAAGTGAGCTTTAACCAATATTGGGAGCACGAGGTTGATTACCAATATCAACCTCGTGTCACCCCAACAAAGAGGGAAGGAGAAACACACAATAGGGGTCAGGGGCCATACCCCTGACAGAGAGAGAATAGCAAGGGCGAAGGGAAGCACTTCAGAGGGGGGCAAAGGGTGACAAGTAGGATATTAGCCAACAGGGATATTAGCCAATCAGGGGGGAAGCATCGACTGGGTAATGCAATGAGGCCAACCCGTGCAGTATATATTACCTGTCATCGTATCATTGTTGTTAGTTTACTCAGTAGTAGTTATCCCAGTACAGTCAGGTAGTACGGTGACAGTCAAGACCGTCACCGCCGTCACCCATATTACCGGTCATCTATTCAGTCATTGGCGCTATCTGTTATCATACCTACATATCTATATATCTACATTATATCTATACTGGAACAACAAACTCCTTTTCTATCACACGGTGCGGCTGACGCGTACGAAACAACACCGGATAAACCGGGATCCTCTCGGATCCCGTCACAACATTCCTCTCATTACGTGGTGGAGATTCCCGATGTCGACCATCAGCCCCTACCTTGAACAAGTCCCGCTCATTCGGGACTGTATGACTATTATTGGATAATTCCTGTCTATAAGTACCGGTACCGGTAGGCCTGCCGGTTTTATGCGCTAGAGTCTGACAAGGACCATTGTTGTGGGACCCGACTCCAGTACCACCCATACTACCAGTAGCCCACTGAGTTTGAACAGTTGGCTCCCGGGCATATGCTACGTTACTACTCGTCATGATGCTCTTGACAGACACCCCCGTGTCCGCCCCCGCAGTCACAGGAACCCCGTTAGGACCATCAGACAAAGGCTCCCTTGGAGATTCATTCTCAACAGGTGGGCCTCTAAGTACCTTTAACAGTAACGCCAAATCAGCTTCCGCCGGCGAGAACAGAGGGAAAAGAGTAATATCTTTCGGAATAAACCATGGGCTGATAACAGCCCCGCTACCGGCTGCATTTGGGACTAATTCATCATCTGTTTCCCGATTTCGTGTATCAGTACCGGTTTCTCCAATACCGTTACCTGTATTCCTATTGACGAATCCAGGGTATTCGAATATATCCCGGATATCGCAAACCAGATTCTTCCGTAGTAACTCACCATTCTGGCGAGACTTAGAGAAGTTCTGCTTTGCTTTACCTCTATCCGTAGTAGGAATAAGTGCAAGAAGAGTCTGTTTCGCCTCTTTCAACATGGTATCAGAAAACATATGCCATGGTTGTAGGATGGCGACAATAGAGTCCCTTCTATATCCTTTGACATGGGCAGACCAAATATATGTGAGTACATCGTTCACTATGTGTGAGCAATGCCGACGTGAACACGACATCCCCACACACCTGGTTTAAGCTAATTCAATAATCAGATAGTGCAGCGTAAGCAAGGTAATGTTTCAGCATTTAGTAATGCAGCATTCAGTTGCATTTAGTAACTATTATTATGTCATCTATAATTAATATGATTAAATTTATTTTTAATGTATTTGTTAATTACATTAAAGGGAACATAAACACATAAATTTACTGAAATTAAAACTTTACTTAAACTTATTGGCGATATAAATTTTTAAAACAGAGTCACGTCATAGTTGATTAGGTAGCGATGGGTTGACAGGCCGTGCAGCTTAAGCTGTAGTAGTGATCGGCACAGCATTCCCCGCAGTACCGACAGACACATTCGGGGGACAGGTCCCCAGTTAAACATGAGTATGTGTTTCATATATGGTTGCCATAAATAATTCGACATGTGATACATATATGTAAATGTTACAGTGTTGTCAAATGTGATCCATATGTGGAATGTTCACATGTGATACACATATGTTTTTTATGTGACAAGTGCGACAAAAAGAGTAAAAATTTAAACTGAGACTGACCAATCTGCATTTCCTATAGACAGATAGAGAGGTGGGGCGAGGGGGGGTGGGGGTAGCCTACCTCAGTACCATTATCCTATCCAATCCCTACACCCTATCCTACGGCCCTACACCTACCCTATACATTTAAAGAAGGAAGCATCGGAGTATATATGACAAAATTTAATCCATAGTGATATGAGAGTATCCTTAATATATTTTGGTGATGATCCGTAAATTCGTATTCTATTAGTTAGATTTAATTAAGTTATCTAATTTCCAGCTATAATAGATTATTCATTTTGATAAATCTTCGAAAATTAATTAATTCTAAGATCATATAATTGCTCATATGATATTTTATATCTAATTTTAAGACATCTTTTCCCTACAACATATATATACCACATATGAAACATATGTTCAATTTTTTAACGGGATAAGAACTGCAATAGGCCTCCTGCCTACCTTACGGATGGTATAGTGGAAGTATGTTATCTGTCTATGTCTGTACCCCTTACTGATACTTAGCAGCGCAGATGACAATGCACAACCACAACCTGACAAGTGAAAACCACCATACAGCCATATGTTTGTCTAATTCTGTTAATACAGCACTGTACAATGCAAATGCACAGCACAATGTGCATAGCGCAAGGCAGAAAGCAGGCAAGTCACACACTGCATCACTGAACAATTGAGTGGACTATGATAAGCGGTAGGCTTATGCAACGCATTATGCTGTTATGGGTAAAATATAAAATAATTTGCGATTCACTAGCTAAACTGCAAGCGACACGACGTGGTTAAGAAGAAAGATTGCAGGATCAGACTATGAAATGCCTATCATTTTAAGAATGTGTCCCACCACCAGCCCTCGAATGCAATAAACAAAACAATTGGACGATCGACTATGGTTACTTCAATTTAGTGTCCATACAGCCTTCACAGATCATTTAAACCTTATAGCAGGCCTATGTCTGTATGTATTGATTATACATTATATGGTTAAATAGCCGGTACTTTGAAAATACAGCACCGGTATAACAAAAAATATAGATTCAACGTATTATACTGCTGATTAAAACGATATTTGTTCTTAATGCAAAAAGCTGAGTAGTGACATCAACAAATTCCGCATCCCCCTCACTATTCTTTTCTGTACATATATTACTGTAAGGCCTGTATTACCATAAGGCAAACATGTGTGCAACATATAAAATTTAAATTTAACTATGAGTCTTGCCTATGGCTATTTCACATATGCTCGACATATATTATTCACATGCGCATTCTCACACATATATTTATGATAAATGCATATGTGCAACATATAAATACCATAAATGGCGATACACACATTCTAAGTGTATGTATCACCGCATGCGTGACATGTATTATTCATACATGAGCATAAAAACCCAATTTCCAGACACACCTATTCCATACAACATATATATACCACATATGAAACATAAGTTCATGTTTAACTGGGTCGTGGAAGGAGGCTATATGATTGCAGAGTTTATGGTGGAAGCCATGGGCAGTTACCCTCGTTACCACATTTAAATATTAACGTTAAATATATTTTGATACTATTATTATTATTAACATCACAAATATATATTAGGTTCTAGAAATAATTATATATTTAATTTAATATAATTTATTCCAGCTGTATTCTTGTGCAAGCTGTGATGGACAATATGATGTTGATACAATTTGAATATGAATACATATCCCAAATATTGTTGATTAATAATTACATATCCAGTGAAGCCGCTACAACAATTGATTGTTTTGTGTTACTCGTATTCAAACACTGGAGTCGTTCGTCCAAAGCTTGGATTATCGTCCTTATGTGTCTAGACAGAGTTGTTGCAATCAAGTCACCATTAAAGTATCGGTCATTTAGGAAGGTAAAACTGTTTACTACATCGTCATTAAGTAAGGTTTTGTTAAATATATTAAATAATTAATAATGTGTGATTTAGCGCTACTGGTTGTTAGGTGGTGAACGATTACAGTAGATTCCATTGCCTGCCATGTGTTGAGGCGAAGTTATCGGTGGACAAGAAACACAGCGATCAACCCGATGTCTCCTCTCTTGTGGCTGTTACCTGTAAGGCTCGAGGGCCTGCCTCAGGACAGCAGCCTGTACCGGTCCTGTCTTAGTCGTTTGTACGACCACCATAGGTAGACCGTGAGTATTGAGGAATTTTCAGGGTTTAACAGTTCTTTCTAATTCCCGTTCCCTCGCCTTGTACTCATAAGGACGTCGGTGGACTTCTTGTAACTCAGGGTACGCATTTATAAATGTCTCACTGTATTCGGGGTCTCGGCTAATGAAGCTAATCAAATTATAAGATTCAATATTATTCGGGTTAATATTTCTCAAATATTTCCGGACGTATTTGGTGGAAATACACTCACCAACGCGTTTTATTAATTCGTAGATGGGAATACGCATTTTTTGTTCTACTTGGGGAAAGAGATAGGGGTGAAATGCATACACTCCTTGTAAGCGCATCCTGGATAATACCGATGGCGCGACTCGCAGTGAAGATCTGCGCTGGCTTTCCCAAACTCGTATGTATCGAAGTACAATTAACTCGTCTACACTTTCGATGTCTTGACTAAAGGGGCAATCCCAACTAGCGTTTCCTTTTAGTTGACAATAATAACATTGTATCATAAACTGAGGACAAACAGCGAAGATATGTTTATTATTAATGCGACAATAAGCACAATAAATCTCCATTAAGGGTTGGTCTTTGAAATAAGAACAAAGTTCGTTAGAGTCTAATGGAGTAGTGTAATCATGAGAGGCGCATAATCTGCAGCACTTCTGATAAATATAGCTGGCGTGTCTATAATCATAAGCTGTAAGACATTGAGGGCCTTGATACCACTCCAGCCTGTATGTAAAAGCTTCTGTGGGATATAACTGGCCCTTTTGCTTCGCAATCCAGTTTCCCCCCAGGCGCTGGAATACTCTAAAAGGGTTCTCTAACTGTATATATATTCCCCTCGCCCGCAAGGTACCGTTACAGGTGTTTTAACGGACATAAAAGTCATTCTGCTATATACGTGTTTTAGCGGACATGGTAAGGCAAAAAACCTGCAATGCGACAAATACCTTTCATAGCTTAGCTGTGATGATTCATATTACGACATCTAACAGCTGGTTGCTGACATGGAAACAGCCATTGGACGCATGGTTCTTTGTTTGGCTTGAGCCAACCAGAGCGATTTTTCCTGTCGACGTGTAGCTTTTCGGTCGATCATAAGGAGAGTGTTCAGTCTTACAGTTTTTTCTTGATACTTTGTTGTTATTGCTGTCTAGGCCAGGAACAACGGCTCTAGAGTCAATTCGTTTCATACTTTTAGAAGAAACATTAGTAGGCTTAAATTATAGAGCGTATGACTGTTATCAATTCATATATCAACTCAACTTAACAATTCCATTCACAATTCATAACAATTCAGTGCAACTCCGTTCAGTTTTGCATTATCGGTTCAATATACATTATTATACTGCTGTTTACTGTTGTGTTTTGGTTGAATATTATTTGGAGAACATATATAAAGAACCCAAATTTCCCAATTTTCTTGATACACTACAGGTTAGAGAGGCGGGTTATATATAGCGATTGCGACTTATATTGTTGTGGTTTGTAGTGAATTTAATGCTATTTGATAAGCACTACATTGGTCCGTTGCTGTTCTCTTTATATATGATAAAAATCATTGACGGTCGGCAAATTAGTGGGCAGTATTGTGTGTTACCGGTAGTGTGCATGATTGTGATTGATAACTAAGCATTTCCTAAAGAATGCGCCTCATACGTGAATCATAAGCCTTACCGACTTACCGTTGTGATTAGTATAAGTCATATCTCTGTTTACTTAGATAGAGCGCCACGTCCTAAAGGAACTGTCAATATTTCCCGAAAGTAAATAATATTAGTCAGAAATTAATTATTAACGATCAATCGAATAATACAATACAGTAAGCTTCACTGCAATAATAATCTAAGCCCTCAGAATCCAGTCTCCCGGGAATATCCAGCGGGTGAATGGACGCGCACTAGGCTGGCTTCTGCTAATGTTGTGTTTATTGGTATTAAATATTTGTCTTCTTCTAAAGTATATTTATAAACCAAAAGACATATAAATTTTGGCAGGTTAAACTGCTAAAGGTCTTCAAAAGCGCGTACAATAACAGTCATTGACTTTATTGCAGTAAGCAATAAAGTTGAAAGTACCGGTCAACCGGTAAACCTGAACCGGTACTTCTGTAGGTCAGTAGGCCCAACTGCCAGAACCGGTACTGCTGTAGGTCCGTAGGTCCAACTGTCAGAACCGGTACTTCTGTAGGTCCGTAGGCCCAACTGTCCTAACCGGTACTTCCAGTATAAGTACATTAGTATTATTCGATTTTGATTATTGCATACCGGTAGGCTGTTTAAGAGATTAGGGACTGTACACCCCTTGTTTCTTTTGGAGCTTACTTATTTCTGTCAGTTTTATTTACATGTAAGTTAATATTGAGCTGAAGACGTGTAAGTCTGCTCAGATTGTTCAGATAATTGTAGGCCGGACTGTTGTCGGATTGTTGTTGGGTTTGGAGAGATTACGGCGTGTGTGGAGTTTGTCCGATAGAGTGCCAGTTAGTAAGTTGGGGCAGCCATTGCTGTAAGGTCAATCCCCTCTTAAAGAATAAGTCGTACTACCGTGTTAGAACGCATACTAACTAACAATTTTGGAATCTGCACATACTGTAGTTTATTTAGGCTTGACAGTATTCTGCCAGCGTTTTGGCTTGTGTTTGTTTGTGTGGTCTATTCAGGTACCGTAATAGTTATTACTCAGATATTTTGTAGGCTGGATTGTTGTCTAGCTATTACTAGGTCTGAAGAGATTGCTGCTTGTGTAGAGTTTGTCTGATAAAGTGCCAGTTAGTAAGTTGGGGCAGTCATAACTGTAAGGTCAATCCCCTCTTAAAGAATAAGTCGTACTACCGTGTTAGAACGCATACTAACTAACCGTTTTGGAATCTGCACATACAGTAGTTTATTTAGGCTTGGTGGTAGTCTGCCAGCGTTTGGTTTGTATTTTGTTTGAGTATTCTGTACGGGTAGCGTAATATTTATTATTCAGAGTTTATGCGATTATTCGCAACATTCATGTCCCCAAGTTTATTCCTACAGTAATTGTGTTTGTTACACATACCGTTATAGTTAAATTAACCCCGGTACTACACGGGCTGCTTGGCGTAGGAAAAGACTGGTGACTTTGTGCTTCGGTCACTCCAGCAGATGCCGTGGTTCTTTTAACTGTTCAAGTATATTTAACTACTGATTATTTGTTGTACCAGTACTTGTACCTAATTTAGGGTTTAGTGTACAGTGCTTTCCGAAAGTAATTAGTGTGTAGGCAGTGTATTGTGTTGTAAAGTGGTTAATAGGCACGCTGGATCTGGTAGTCCGCGGTAATTAACTTCTAGGTAGGAACACTCCGTGATACATAACGTAGTACCTATAGCGATACGGTTATAGGTCGTCAGGCGGTGGTATTTTCCTATCTGGACAACGCAGTGTATTTACTACTACTTATTATTTTCAAATACCGTAGTACCCTGTCCGTTGTAATAACCAGAATTCTAACCCTTTGTTAGAATAGGCTTTCCAGGATTTGGAAGTCACCTAGAATTAATCGGAAACTTAAAGTCCGATTATTTACAGCAGCAGTAGTTCCAGTACTCCTCTATGGGAGTCCATGCTGGGCTCTAACTGCTGAGGACACCAAATCTCTGGATGGCACATTCACAAGAATGCTACGCCGGGTACATTGTGTCATGTACAATGCACACATCTCCAACCAGACACTATATAACATTGGAGGTGTCTCATTGGTTCCCCCAAGCTTGACACTAGAACAAAATCGCCTCCGCTTTGCAGGACATTGCTTTCGCCGTGAGGACCAGCCAGTGCATAATCTTGTACTTTGGCAGCCTCATGGAGTGAATAAGCATGGTGGACAGCCCATGACTTTCTTGAGACGCATCTTAAAGGACACTGGCCTTAAAGATGCGGATGATCTAGCAAATGTCATGGGTGATATGGAGTTGTGGCGGTGCAATTTTGTTGACAAGCCGGCACAGCATTCTTAAAAATGCAGCTGCAATGCAGCATGCCGATCCTAGTAGTTGTTAGACTGGTTTGTAGACTTCCTGTAAAATTACCCTAAAATTTCGTACGTAATATTTTTGTTGTGTTTAATTAGAGATTTAATCTCACCCGTATCGTAAGTAATTTGTAGTATTAAGTAACTTAGGTAAATTAGAATTATCTGTTTTAGTGTCCCATAAATAGCACTTCACTGAGAGCGCACAGCTTCTGTGTAGTGACCCCCGGAAATAATAACATTTATTTCAAATATTGACAAAACCCATTTTAAACGGGTATATATCTATTATAAATCAATTCAAACGATTTATAAATAGTAGGCCTGCCATACAACAACTAGGTCTCAAAATCAGTTGGACTACTGCTTAAATAACGGTAACAAAGTAAGTTAAAGTAACCAAGTAACCCTAAAATATTCAGAAAATCAATTATTCTAAAATAATTGACATACCGGTATTTATCATAGGCTTATTATATTTATTTCTATAAATTTGAGCTGAAATCATACCGGTATTCTGTAATTAATTCTAGTTCATAATTATACTTATATATTCTATAAGTGTAAGCTGTATACCGGTATTCACGATAGGCCTATTATATATTTATATATATTTGTGCTAAAATTATATACCGGTACTCTGTGACAAAACTAGTTTAAAATACTTATATATATTATAAGTGCATACCGGTATTCTAATATACTGCAATAAATTACCGGTACTAGGCCAACGGTCATACTGAATTACTAGACTTGCTTTAACTGTAACTATAGCAGTAAGTATTCAACTGTATAGCTAAACATGTCTGACACTCAGCAAAACCTGTCAGACAGTCTAATCGATACAACCATCTGTGACACAGATAGGAGTGTGGAGCGATTAAGAAAGGAGTTCAGCTCACCTCCTACTGAAAGAAAGGTCATCCCTCCAGTAGTAGTATCAGACCCTAAGTTAATCCAACACCGTAGGTCTATCATCGGCACTCGGGCCCAAGTCAAACGGAACCAGGAAGCAGCTGCCCCACAGCAGCAACAGCCTAGTCAAGAAACTTGTTCCCAGCGATCAGATAGCTCCAGTAGTTCGGATACTGTCGAACTGACCCCCGAACGCGGATTGCAGATGACGGCTAAAGCCTACTCGGACCCCCTTCTCACCCTTCCTGCCGCAGTGCTAACAACTATATTGATTGCGGTGGAGGAACATCAAGCAGATTGGGCGAGAAATAAGCGAGCGACCCAAGATAATTATGCGGGATACGCCAGGGAAGAATTGATGTCTATTGTCGAGTCACAATGGAACTTTCCCGGACCCGGACTCCCGTTGGATCTGTCCGAGGCTACTTGGGAAGATATACACAGGATGGGAGTGGCTAAAGATACGATGGATCCAGCTGTTTGGAAGAGGTCGGCAGCAGGATATGTGCAGGGATTCTTCGGCTCCTTAGAGAGATTAGAAGAACAACTGTTTCGACAACCCCAAGGACCTCAAGAGCAGGAAGAACTGCTATATCAAGTACGCGAAAGAACCCTACGCATTCGACTAATCCTATCAGCTTTTGAGGAAACTTCCAAAAGGAGACAGGACACGTCACTGCAGGTTGCTGTCAAAACTTGGTTCCAGCGGGTAGGTCTCCAAATCCAAGAAACAGACCAGTGGAAATCCCAGCTGTCTGAGAGACTAACTTATGAAGAACCAACCGATGCCACCCTTTCTCAAGTGGAAGGCGAAGAGACCTCAGAGAAACCACGAACGAGAGACGCCATAGACATTTATCTGTCCGACTATCAGCGATTCCTAGGAGACGAAGAGTTGAGGAGACGGCTGTCTGGACTTTCCCCCAATAGTGAAGGAACCCAGCGTGTGTTAGATTCAATCGATGCTGAAATGTTAGCTGCTAACCAAGCAGAATTTGATGAAAAACTCCGCCTCGCTAGAGTCCAAGAAGAAAAAGTAAAGAAAAGATGGATAGAGGAACAAAAGGCGGCGGCTACGGCAGAAGCAGAAGCAGAAAGAAAAGCAGCGGCGGCAGAAGTAGAAGCAGAAAGAAAGGCAGCAGCGGCAGAAGTAGAAGCAGAAAGAATAGCAGCAAGGGCAGCAGCGGCAGAAGCAGAAGCAAAAAGAAAGGCAGCGGCGGCAGAAGCAAAGGCGGAAAGGGCAGTGGCAGAAGCAGAACGGAGAGCGTCTGAGCAGACTACCCAACTGGAGTTGGAAAATCTGCAAGAGACGCAAGACAACATAAATAAACAGTTAACTGCTAGTCACATGCAGATGATGAGAAAATCTACTCCCAAACGCCAGGGATACACATCATCGGAAGAAAGTGAAACCACCGATCCTGAAGGCGGAGGAAATAGATCTCGTCTAAGCAGGCGTAGAAAAGCATCTCATCGTCACAAATTGCCTGATTTGCCCCCAGCTGTTAGAAGACAACTAGCTAGCACAGACTTAGCGAGTACGGAACCCACATACCAAACTATTCAGGTCAAAAGACTCCCTACAATAGTTGATGAGCCTGAAATAATTAGGCCTGTCGTTCCCAAAGTCACACCTGTGCTAGAGACCCCTGTACTTCCAGAGCTTAACTCTAAATTCCCTTTACACAGTACTACACTGCCTGTACCCGGTAGAACAGTCCATGAGAATATCCCTGTCCTGGATAGCAGAGAGAGAAATCAAAGATTTGTCTCCCGTCGTCCCAGCGTCGGCCCGCTACAATGTTGGCGACTCCCGCTTCGGCGGTCGAGTGGGTAGAGGAGGGACGGCGGGGGATGAACCTCCTGCTCGGACAGATGCAGGAGACTGTCCACCAGCTTAAGGGAACAGTAAGGGAAGGTAGAGCAGAGTTGCAAGAAGTGCAGCAAAGTATCGCACTGGAACGCGACAAGTTAGTCAATATACAAAAGGGCATACCAATACCCCCTGTAACATTGTGTCAACCTGTTAGGTCTGAAGTATTACATGCGCAAGGTGTGGAGCCTACACGCATCTATACTGCTAGTGAAGTAGAAACTCCTATAGCAAACCCTATTAAGGGTGATTATAGACCTGTTATTAATGATATTCCCTATAGACCTGATAATGATCCGAGAAATTTATATACCGATAATTCGATATTAAATAACACGATGGCCCAAGAAAGCTTTACGCGGCAGATGGCTAGAACAGAAGCCCGCCAAGCGGTCAAAGTGGGAGAGATCGTCAAATTCAATGGAGATGAGATGAAATGGTTACCTTTCAACGAATATTACAAAGAGAGCATACAGAACTCTGTGCTATCTAACGGAGAGAAACTTAGGTTCCTCATCAAGTGCTTGGAAGGACCTCCCAAGTTAATGGCGTTAAAGTTTATTGGACATCCAGAAGGATTAAGACAAGTATGGGATACATTAAACATCAGGTATGGTAACAAGGATAACATAGCTAAGTATTTGTATGCAAAATTAGTAGCCCCCCGACACTTCCTTAGTAGCGGGATTATAGAGTTTTCCGATGAGATTCAAGAGATCTGTAGACAATTGGACTGGTTAGGTAAGTCTCATGAATATCAGAGTTCAATGGTTATTGGAGCCGTAGTCTCTACTTTACCAAAGGGTGGAGTATGTACCCGCTGGGACAAGAAAGTGTTGTACATGAATGAACAACAACGACGAAGTCCTACCATGGCTGATCTCATGTCCTTCTTAGATGGTGAGGTAAAACTACAACTCATCAAGCAGTCCAGAGAGAAAACATCGGAAAATAAGGTAAGTGAGAAACCCGCTTCTAGGAGAAGAATAACACTGGTGTGTTACACTGACGACGGCGAAAGCCAAGTTTCTCAAGAAGAGGACAGCGGGAAAGATACTGAGCGATCTTACTACGTTGACAAAACCTCAAAAGATGTAAGTAAATACAAGGCTCGAAACAACGATAGGAGAGAACAGGTTGCCAAGACCCCCCCTCAGTCTCCTAACAGAATGCACCGAAGAAAACCCGAAGAAAAAACGAGAGTGCATCGAGTTACCCAAGGTAAGGTGAGTAACATAAAACCTAACTGTGCGCTGTGCGACGGGACCCACCGTTTGAGTGCGTGTGCTGAATTTCTAAAGAAATCCCTTGTAGACAGACGTGCAGTTGTGTGGGACAAGCGGTTATGCTATAATTGCCTCAGACCAGGACACCAACGGCGAACCTGTTACTCCGACATAAAGTGTGCAAAGTGTGGCGCGAAACATCACATCTTGTTACACAGTGAGTTCGAACGAGACAAACAGAGTCAGGTAAGTGAGCCCGAACTACATGTCCAATTCAGTGATGTAAACGACACTGATCAGGAGTCTGAGATGGAAGGATACTATACTGACGAATTCTCCGACGCCAGCGAATCCTGTTATCTAATCAATACCGCAGTGTATCGAGCACTTACTTATGAAAAGGACACCAACAATGAGTTTCCCCCAACTACTTTTGCCAAACAACCATCTTGGAAAGCTCCAACTTCCAACGTAGGAATCAGAGAATTTCCTGTAGTGCAGGTAAGAGTTCACGGTCTTAACAAAAGTTACATAGTGAACGCCCTCCTTGACTCCGGCAGCACAGGAACATTCATCGATCAAGAATTAGCCGAAGATATCTTTGCTGGACAACCCAAATTCCGGACTAAATTGAATATGTCAGGAATTATGCAGGTTTGGAAATCTACCTTAACGGCAGATTACTATGTAGGTGTGTTGTCCACCCCCCAGGATAAGTTAGGAACACAAGGTATAAGGTCGGTAAAAATGGTGGCTATAAAGAACTTCGCTACTACTCAAGCAGACCTTTATAATTGGGACGAAGATGAGAGCATTCAACATCTTAAGATACCTCGATTCCAGACAGATTATCCTGGAGTGCAAATCCTCATCGGCCAAAACGCGCACGAGGCGCTCGAAACATTAGAGAAACGGCCTGCTCAACCGCAGCCACTGCAAACCTATGCGGTAAGAACTAGAGTAGGTTGGTACTTTACTGGCCCTTCCCGCAGGACTCTCGAAGAGAGAATGCCACAAGAACACACATACCAAGTACACGATTGGGAAGTGGAGAGCAGTGAGGTGGACGAACTAACTGAGGGAACACCATACTCCTCAGATAATGACGACATCTACCAACTCTTCGATGAAGAGAACACAATCGACCTACTTACAGAAAACCAAAATTGGAAAAGTCAGGTGAACCTATGTCAACTGATTCACCCATCGGAACCCATCGCTTACAATGACGAACTAAACGATGAGATAGAGCGCTGCAACGCTAGAACTCGGGACGAACTAGCCGTACGATTCTTTACTCAGGAACTGGTAGAGCCCAATTCATATGATAAGGCTCTATCGATAGAAGAAGAAAGAGCCAAGCAAATCCAGGAAACAACCACACGTTTTTTAAAAGACCAAGGTAGGTATGAAATCGGCCTACCATTTCGAAAACGAGAACCTAGATTTATAAATAACAGACCCTTGGCGGAGAAAAGAATCGCTCAATTACATCGACGACTTACAGCTAATGCTTCAGCGAAAGAAATGTACCAAACTCAGCTGAAGAAATTTATAACAAAGGGATACGCGGAGAGAGTACCGGAAGGAACACCAGTGACTGAGAGAACGTATTATTTAACACATCATTACGTTCCCAAACCCGGTAAACCCCATGAAGTCCGAGTCGTATTCGATGGCTCTGCTGCTATATATGGGCCAATCCCTCAATTCCGAGTTGTTACCAGGACCCAACTTACTCCAATCTTTGTTGGGAATACTATTAAGATTAAGACAATATTCCATCGCGTTCGCCTCTGATATAGAAGGAATGTTCTTACAAGTCAAGGTGCTGGATAGAGATAGAGATAGCCTGAGATTTCTGTGGTGGCCTGAAGGAGACCTCAACCAGAAACCGGTAGAGTACTGGATGACCATCCAGGCTTTTGGGATCATATCAAGCCCTTCCAACGCCTGCTCCGTGGTGCGAACCACTGCGAATGACAACCGAGACTCCTTCTCCAAAGAAGTGATAGACAACATAAAACGCAATATATACATGGACGACAATTTAAGGTCCCTTCCATCAGTAGAAGAAGCCATAGCTGTCGCGAAAGGAACGGTAGAGTGTTTGAAAAGAGGTGGATTTCGACTGACGAAATTCACTAGCAACTCCCGTGAGTTTCTGGAAGCCATACCGGTAGAAGATCGCGGAGCGAAAGACCTAGACTTAATAAAGGACGATCTTCCTGAAACCAAGACGCTAGGCTTGAAGTGGGACACTGAAAGAGACATCCTGTTTTTTCAGTTAAAACAGCGAGATAATCCAGTTCGGACCAAACGGATTTGTTTAAGTATCCTGAGCACTTATTTCGACCCATTGGGATTTATTAGCCCAGTTATATTGATTGCTCGGAGTTTAGTACAACAGATGTGGCTTGAAAACCACTCATGGGACGATCCGCTTAAGGGAGAATTGTTAAAGAGATGGATGAAGTGGGAAGATTCTCTACCTGCCATCGAGAACTTTATAATTTCCCGTGCATATTTCGGCCATGTTCTTCCTACGTATTCCTATCAACTCCATGTGTTTGGAGACGCCAGCGACATGGGAATAGGTATAGTAGCATATCTGCGAGTCGAAACTCCGGATGGAATCAAAGTCGCCTTGGTTACCTCTAAGGCATTGATTAACAACAAGCTAAAGGTTCCTCGAGCGGAGTTAAAGGCGGCTTTATACGCTACAGCCATCGGCCGGAACGTAACGGAACAAATCGACTATCCACTGGAGAAAACGGTTTATTGGACCGACGCTTTACTCGTGTTGGAGTATCTCACCAATGAAGTCTGTCAGTTTAGCGTTTTTGTTACTAACCGAGTAGCTATTATTCTTAGTCGCACAAAGATAGATCAATGGAGACATTGCCCTGGTACGATTAATCCAGCCGATATCGCCTCCAGGGGAGCAACTCCACAGGAACTGATAGATACTCCAGATTGGTTGGGTGGACCCGACTTCCTGAGCAAGGAAGAGGATGAATGGCCTCCTCACCTTACTACGGCAGAGATTAGACAAGCCAAGGGAGCGGAGACCGTCAAACCTAAAACCCGAGCGAGTAAATCGAAGTTATTTAAACCGACTATCGATCTATCTGTATTACATACTTCCGGGAATGATGTTTCGGATCCACAATCCCTCAACACAAATAAGTCTGTTGTGGAAATTAGAGATAGAGATTGGAAATCTGGAATACCAGACGTCTCGCAAGGAATCTCACCCATGCTGCAGAGAGCAATGCATCATTACAGTTCCTGGAATCGGCTCTGTAAAGCCGTCACATATTTAAGACGATGTTTTCATCATCACTACTCCAGGACGAAGACCACTAGTGATCACGCTCCATTGACATCTGCACAAGTTCATGTTATTAAGAATTTACCCAAATATAAGATATCTGATCGTTTTCTAAAAGAGAAAATTAGTCACCAGGAGTATGAAGAAACAAATAAACAGATACTGAGACTCCTGCAATGCTATGAGGATTCCGAAAAGTACTTCCTGTTGTTGAGAAATCCACAGATGCGCTTAAGGGATCGATTCTCGAGCACAATGATAGATGGGTTAATACGTGTTGGAGGAAGACTCACCAACGCGCCCTTATCCTTTGACACCAAATTCCCCATACTTATTAGAAATCTTGAAGTACAAATCAAGATGATTGTAGACGTTCACGGTAAACTTTATCATGCTGGTAGAGAACGAATTCTTAGCGAAATTCGAACTCGCTATTATTTTGATAAACCCCGTAGAGCTCTGAACCAAGTTCTTAGGAACTGCATACCCTGTAGGAAAGCATTCAGTAGGCCTTTAACACAGCGAGAGGCAGAATTACCTAGGGAACGAGTAAGCTTCTATGAACCACCTTTTACTAATACTGGTGTAGATTTATTTGGCCCTATTGAAGTATATCGTGCGAGGACTATAGTCAAGAGATGGTGTGTCATCTTCGTGTGCATGACCTGTAGAGCCATCCATCTCGATATGGTGAACGATCTATCTACTAACAGCTTCGTCTTAAGTTTACGACGACAGATCGCTCGCTTCGGGACGAGTAATACCATGAGATCGGATAAAGGAACGAACTTCATAGGTGCCAACAACGAGATACAGGCTTACGTGAAGGACTGGAACCAAAGACAGGTGGACGACCAGCTAAGGATAACAGCGTCTAGCTGGACCTTCAACGCTGCCGACGCCCCTTGGTGGGGAGGAAGTTGGGAGAGATTAATTCGAAGTGTCAAAACCGCATTTCACTTTATAGTGCCATGCCGCGCGTATCTCACCGACGAACTTTTGCGGACGTTAATGGAGGAAATCGCTGCCTATCTCAACGAGAGACCGCTTATGCCAGTCTCATCGAGTCCCGATTCCCTGGAAGCGCTAACACCCGCGCACTTCCTACTGAAGAAACCCGTAGCCATGCTCCCACGATCGGAGATTGCCGATGGAGACGAATACTGCCGTCGAACTTGGCAACTTATGCAGTTGCTATCCCGTCGTTTCGCTGACCATTTCGAGAAACATTATCTGCCCACGCTACAACTTCGAACTAAGTGGTTTGCGCAACAAGAAAACGTCAGCGCCGGAGATATGGTGCTTATTATAGGAATAAGTGGGGAGAACGTCACCAAAATATGAGCGGGAAATCTTAAAGTAGGTAAAGAGTCTTCCCACTTCATCCACTTCTTTAACAGTTCTCCCTTAAGTGGATCATCCCAAGAGTGGTTTTCGAGCCACATTTGTTGAACTAGACTCCGAGCAACTAGGATTACTGGACTAATAAATCCCATTGGATCGAAATAAGTGCTCAGAATACTCAGGCTCTTAGAATCCTCTTAGTTCGAACAGGATTGTCGCGTTATTTTAATTGGAAGAATAAAATATCCATTTCCATATCCCACTTTAATTAAGTTTAGTAAAAAAAACACAAGCTACACCTTAATAAATAATATATAATAATGTTCTCGAACACTTACCAATAACAAAATAAAAAAAATACAATATTTTTGGGAACCGGACAATTCGGTCCCGGACAATTCGGTCCTAGGACAATTCGGTCCCGGATAATTCGGTCCTAGGACAAATCGGTCCCGGACAATTCGGTCCCATTTATTTAGAGTTTTGGGACCGAATTGTCCGGGACCGAATTGTCCGCCGGGATCGAATTGTCCGGACCGAATTGTCCGGGACCGAATTGACCGGGGCCGAATTGTCCTACATCCCTACGGTAGTACTGGGTACCGAGGTACCAGGTACTACGGTAGCACTGAGTGCCGCGGTACCAGGTACTACACGGTAGTACTGAGTGCCAAGGCACCAGGTACTACGGTAGTACTGAGTGCCAAGGCACCAGGTACTACGGTAGTACTGAGTGCCGAGGTACCAGGTACTACGGTAGTACTGAGTGCCGAGGTACCAGGTACTACGGTATTACTGAGTGCCGAGGTACCAGGTACTACGGTAGTACTGAGTGCCGAGGTACCAGGTACTACACGGTAGTACTGAGTGCGAAGGCACCAGGTACTACGGTAGTACTGAGTGCCAAGGCACCATGTACTACGGTAGTACTGAGTGCCAAGGCACCAGGTACTACGGTAGTACTGAGTGCCGAGGTACCAGGTACTACGGTAGTACTGAGTGCCGAGGTACCAGGTACTACACGGTAGTACTGAGTGCCAAGGCACCAGGTACTACGGTAGTACTGAGTGCCAAGGCACCAGGTACTACGGTGGTACTGAGTGCCGAGGTACCAGGTACTACGGTAGTACTGAGTGCCAAGGCACCAGGTACTACACGGTAGTACTGAGTGCCAAGGCACCAGGTACTACGGTAGTACTGAGTGCCGAGGCACCAGATACTACACGGTAGTACTGAGCGCCGAGGCACCAGGTACTACGGTAGTAATGAGTGCCGAGGTACCAGGTACTACACGGTAGTACTGAGTGCCAAGGCACCAGGTACTACGGTAGTACTGAGTGCCGAGGAACCAGGTACTACGGTAGTACTGGGTACCGAGGTACCAGGTACTACGGTAGCAATGAGTGCCGAGGCACCAGATACTACACGGTAGTACTGAGTGCCAAGGCACCAGGTACTACGGTAGTACTGAGTGCCGAGGTACCAGGTACTACGGTAGTACTGGGTACCGAGGTACCAGGTACTACGGTAGCACTGAGTGCCAAGGCACCAGGTACTACGGTAGTACTGAGCGCCGAGGCACCAGATACTACACGGTAGTACTGAGTGCCAAGGCACCAGGTACTACGGTAGTACTGAGTGCCGAGGTACCAGGTACTACGGTAGTACTGGGTACCGAGGTACCAGGTACTACGGTAGCACTGAGTGCCGCGGTACCAGGTACTACGGTAGTACTGAGTGCCGAGGTACCAGGTACTACGGTAGTACTGAATGCCAAGGCACCAGGTACTACGGTAGTACTGAGTGCCGAGGTACCAGGTACTACGGTAGTACTGAGTGCCAAGGCACCAGGTACTACGGTAGTACTGAGTGCCAAGGCACCAGGTACTACAGTAGTACTGAGTGCCAAGGCACCAGGTACTACGGTAGTACTGAGTGCCGAGGTACCAGGTACTACGGTAGTACTGGGTACCGAGGTACCAGGTACTACGGTAGCACTGAGTGCCGCGGTACCAGGTACTACGGTAGTACTGAGTGCCGAGGTACCAGGTACTACGGTAGTACTGAGTGCCGAGGCACCAGGTACTACGGTAGTACTGAGTGCCGAGGTACCAGGTACTACGGTAGTACTGAGTGCCAAGGCACCAGGTACTACGGTAGTACTGAGTGCCGAGGTACCAGGTACTACGGTAGTACTGAGTGCCAAGGCACCATGTACTACGGTAGTACTGAGTGCCAAGGCACCAGGTACTACGGTAGTACTGAGTGCCGAGGTACCAGGTACTACGGTAGTACTGAGTGCCGAGGTACCAGGTACTACACGGTAGTACTGAGTGCCAAGGCACCAGGTACTACGGTAGTACTGAGTGCCGAGGAACCAGGTACTACGGTAGTACTGGGTACCGAGGTACCAGGTACTACGGTAGCACTGAGTGCCGAGGCACCAGATACTACACGGTAGTACTGAGTGCCAAGGCACCAGGTACTACGGTAGTACTGAGTGCCGAGGTACCAGGTACTACGGTAGTACTGGGTACCGAGGTACCAGGTACTACGGTAGCACTGAGTGCCAAGGCACCAGGTACTACGGTAGTACTGAGTGCCGAGGCACCAGATACTACACGGTAGTACTGAGTGCCAAGGCACCAGGTACTACGGTAGTACTGAGTGCCGAGGTACCAGGTACTACGGTAGTACTGGGTACCGAGGTACCAGGTACTACGGTAGCACTGAGTGCCGCGGTACCAGGTACTACGGTAGTACTGAGTGCCGAGGTACCAGGTACTACGGTAGTACTGAGTGCCAAGGCACCAGGTACTACGGTAGTACTGAGTGCCGAGGTACCAGGTACTACGGTAGTACTGAGTGCCAAGGCACCAGGTACTACGGTAGTACTGAGTGCCAAGGCACCAGGTACTACAGTAGTACTGAGTGCCAAGGCACCAGGTACTACGGTAGTACTGAGTGCCGAGGTACCAGGTACTACGGTAGTACTGGGTACCGAGGTACTACGGTAGCACTGAGTGCCGCGGTACCAGGTACTACGGTAGTACTGAGTGCCGAGGTACCAGGTACTACGGTAGTACTGAGTGCCGAGGCACCAGGTACTGCGGTAGTACTGAGTGCCGAGGTACCAGGTACTACGGTAGTACTGAGTGCCGAGGTACCAGTACTACGGTAGTACTGGGTACCGAGGTACCAGGTACTACGGTAGCACTGAGTGCCAAGGCACCAGGTACTACAGTAGTACTGAGTGCCGAGGCACCAGATACTACACGGTAGTACTGAGTGCCAAGGCACCAGGTACTACGGTAGTACTGGGTACCGAGGTACCAGGTACTACGGTAGCACTGAGTGCCGCGGTACCAGGTACTACGGTAGTACTGAGTGCCGAGGTACCAGGTACTACGGTAGTACTGAGTGCCGAGGCACCAGGTACTACGGTAGTACTGAGTGCCGAGGTACCAGGTACTACGGTAGTACTGAGTGCCAAGGCACCAGGTACTACGGTAGTACTGAGTGCCGAGGTACCAGGTACTACGGTAGTACTGAGTGCCAAGGCACCAGGTACTACGGTAGTACTGAGTGCCAAGGCACCAGGTACTACGGTAGTACTGGGTACCGAGGTACCAGGTACTACGGTAGCACTGAGTGCCAAGGCACCAGGTACTACGGTAGTACTGAGTGCCGAGGCACCAGATACTACACGGTAGTACTGAGTGCCAAGGCACCAGGTACTACGGTAGTACTGAGTGCCGAGGTACCAGGTACTACGGTAGTACTGGGTACCGAGGTACCAGGTACTACGGTAGCACTGAGTGCCGCGGTACCAGGTACTACGGTAGTACTGAGTGCCGAGGTACCAGGTACTACGGTAGTACTGAGTGCCAAGGCACCAGGTACTACGGTAGTACTGAGTGCCGAGGTACCAGGTACTACGGTAGTACTGAGTGCCAAGGCACCAGGTACTACGGTAGTACTGAGTGCCAAGGCACCAGGTACTACGGTAGTACTGAGTGCCAAGGCACCAGGTACTACGGTAGTACTGAGTGCCGAGGTACCAGGTACTACGGTAGTACTGGGTACCGAGGTACTACGGTAGCACTGAGTGCCGCGGTACCAGGTACTACGGTAGTACTGAGTGCCGAGGTACCAGGTACTACGGTAGTACTGAGTGCCGAGGCACCAGGTACTGCGGTAGTACTGAGTGCCGAGGTACCAGGTACTACGGTAGTACTGAGTGCCAAGGCACCAGGTACTACGGTAGTACTGAGTGCCGAGGTACCAGGTACTACGGTAGTACTGAGTGCCAAGGCACCAGGTACTACGGTAGTACTGAGTGCCAAGGCACCAGGTACTACGGTAGTACTGAGTGCCGAGGTACCAGGTACTACGGTAGTACTGAGTGCCAAGGCACCAGGTACTACACGATAGTACTGAGTGCCAAGGCACCAGGTACTACGGTAGTACTGAGTGCCGAGGTACCAGGTACTACGGTAGTACTGAGTGCCGAGGTACCAGGTACTACGGTAGTACTGGGTACCGAGGTACCAGGTACTACGGTAGTACTGAGTGCCGCGGTACCAGGTACTACACGGTAGTACTGAGTGCCAAGGCACCAGGTACTACAGTAGTACTGAGTGCCGATGCACCAGGTACTACGGTAGTACTGAGTGCCGAGGTACCAGGTACTACGGTAGTACTGAGTGCCGAGGTACCAGGTACTACGGTAGTACTGAGTGCCGAGGTACCAGGTACTACGGTAGCACTGAGTGCCGCGGTACCAGGTACTACACGGTAGTACTGAGTGCCAAGGCACCAGGTACTACGGTAGTACTGAGTGCCGAGGTACCAGGTACTACGGTAGTACTGAGTGCCGAGGTACCAGGTACTACGGTAGTACTGAGTGCCAAGGCACCAGGTACTACGGTAGTACTGAGTGCCAAGGCACCAGGTACTACGGTAGTACTGAGTGCCGAGGTACCAGGTACTACGGTAGTACTGAGTGCCGAGGTACCAGGTACTACGGTAGTACTGAGTGCCGAGGTACCAGGTACTACGGTAGTACTGAGTGCTGAGGTACCAGGTACTACGGTAGTACTGAGTGCCGAGGTACCAGGTACTACGGTAGTACTGAGTGCCGAGGTACCAGGTACTACGGTAGTACTGAGTGCCGAAGTACCAGGTACTACGGTAGTACTGGTAAATAGAGAATAGTATAATAACATAGTTGATACAATGGATTTCAAATTGCACTATTACACCCTATCACCAAATCTGATTTATACAATGAGGTACAACAGTGATACGGATGTAAGGGGGAAATTCAAAACAGTTGGTTGTTTATGTTGTAGGCCTACTGGTCAGCTATTGTAGGCCTGTACGACTGCGCTGTACTACCAGACCACAGACTACGGCTCAGTGTCGGCGTTGTCCAACCGAATGGAGGCATCAGACACTGGACAATGAACCGGCCGTTTAGAGGCTGTCCTACAACGTCGAAGGCAGAGCAGGGAGGAACGAAGCAACGCGAAGTTTAACTTGCGCCGGATCCACGTGACGCACGGTACTACGGTAGTACTGAGTGCCGAGGTACCAGGTACTACTACTACTAGGATCGGCATGCTGCATTGCAGCTGCATTTTAAAGAATGCTGTGCCGGCTTATCGACAAAATTGCACCGCCGCAACTCCCTATCACCCATGACATTTGCTAGATCATCCGCATCTTCAAGGCCAGTGTCCTTTAAGATGCGTCTCAAGAAAGTCATGGGCTGTCCACCATGCTTATTCACTCCATGAGGCTGCTAAAGTACAAGATTATGCACTGGCTGGTCCTCACAGCGAAAGCAATGTCCTGCAAACGGAGGCGATTTTGTTCTAGTGTCAAGCTTGGGGGAACCAATGAGACACCTCCAATGTTATATAGTGTGTGGTTGGAGTTGTGTGCATTGTACTTGACACAATGAACCCGGCGTAGCATTCTTGTGAATGTGCCATCCAGAGATTTGGTGTCCTCAGCAGTTAGAGCCCAGCATGGACTCCCATAGAGGAGTACTGGAACTAGTGCTGCTCTAAATAATCGGACCTTAAGTTTCCGATTAATTCTCGGTGACTTCGAAATCCTGGAAAGCCTATTCAAGGCTGCCCATGTCTTTCCCTTACGTATTCGAAGGTCCTCACCTGACTTCCGGATCCATGATCCCAGGTAACAGAAGTCATCCACATGCTCAAGCATACCATCTTTTGAGCTTATGCTCATCCGATCAGAGACTTGCTGAGGACTTTCAAAGTTAACTGTCAAAATTTTGGTCTTTCTGGAGTTAATAAAAAGACCAACACTAGAAGCAGCATGTTCTAATGAGCTGAGGAGCCGTTGGGCTCCCTCTAGTGATTCTGAGAGTACTCCTAAGTCATCAGCAAAGTCTAGATCAGTTAGGTACTTGGCAGGATTTCCTCGACTTCTGGAGCCAGTAGGTCGAGTTATCATCACCCCATCATCATTATGATGATCTAAGGACATGCGTAGAACATAGTCAACAACAATTATGAACAAGAATGGTGCAAGTGTGTCTCCCTGGAGGACGCCCCATAACAGTTCAAATGGTTCTGTGTCACCGTCAACAGTAGTCACAAATGTTGTCGAACCATCGTATACTGATCTGATTGCTGCAATAATTTCATCAGGAATCCCATATAATGAAAGTATACTGAACATACGTGAGCGAGACTGAATCAAAGGCCTTGAAGAAGTCAACAAAGATAACAGCCAGATGCCTGTCTTTCTTTTTTGATAACTCTTCAATTATCCTTATAAGTGCCAAAATGGGCTCCGACGATCTTTACGGAACCCATTCTGATTTCCACGGAGCAGTCTCTCAATGGGATCTCTGATGCGATTTAATAGAATTCTATTGTACAGCTTTGCAGCAATCGAGATCAATGAGATTCCCCGAAAAGAACCATAAAGTGTTAGGTTGCCCTTCTTGGGAACTGGCACCACTTATTTGTTTTCATTTCTTGTGGGACTCTTGTTGTTCGGTAGGGAATATCTGGGAGTACAGACTCAGACACTTTTACTTCTATAAAGTTATCAGGCAATACCCTGTCATTATTGAGGAGCTTTTCAAAGTGGGCCTTCCAACCAATGAGGCGATTGGCTGGTGATTCAGCCTTAACCTTGGTGGTTGGTTGGTTTTTTCGACCAGCAAGCAAGTTGATCGATCTTCATGCCTGGGATGATTGCCTGCTGTCGTCAGCATCATTGATGGCATCAACCTGTTGGTTTATTACCTCCTGTAAATTAACAGAGTATTGCCTGTTCAGGGACCTAGATGCAGCCTTAACTGCATTCAAAGTGCACTCAGAGTGGACATGAGAACACTCTACTCCTGACCAGCCATTGGTAGATCACCATCTGCCTGGCCAGGCCATATACCCCTGCAGCCAAGTATATGTGTCCTTAATCCAGGACCAAGGGCGTCCTTATCCCAGAACGAAGGGGGTCCTAGTTACAGGACCAGATTTGCCCTAGTAAGAGGGTCTATGCAGCTACAGGTGGCACCTCCTTTATGCTGCATGGAGGTGGCAAGTTTTATTGATCAATGACCTAGAATACCTGACCTGACACCAGGTACTACGGTTGTACTGAGTGCCGAGGCACCAGGTACTACGGTAGTACTGAGTGCCGAGGCACCAGGTACTACGGTAGTACTGAGTGCCGAGGTACCAGGTACTACGGTAGTACTGAGTGCCGAGGCACCAGGTACTACGGTAGTACTGAGTGCCGAGGCACCAGGTACTACGGTAGTACTGAGTGCCGAGGCACCAGGTACTACGGTAGTACTGAGTGCCGAGGTACCAGGTACTACGGTAGTACTGAGTGCCGAGGTACCAGGTACTACGGTAGTACTGAGTGCCGAGGTACCAGGTACTACGGTAGTACTGAGTGCCAAGGCACCAGGTACTACGGTAGTACTGAGTGCCAAGGCACCAGGTACTACGGTAGTACTGAGTGCCGAGGTACTACGGTAGTACTGAGTGCCGAGGTACCAGGTACTACGGTAGTACTGAGTGCCGAGGTACCAGGTACTACGGTAGTACTGAGTGCTGAGGTACCAGGTACTACGGTAGTACTGAGTGCCGAGGTACCAGGTACTACGGTAGTACTGAGTGCCGAGGTACCAGGTACTACGGTAGTACTGAGTGCCGAAGTACCAGGTACTACGGTAGTACTGGTAAATAGAGAATAGTATAATAACATAGTTGATACAATGGATTTCAAATTGCACTATTACACCCTATGTTATGGATATTGACCAAAACATGAAAATAAATAGATATATAAAATCTTATTATATTTTCCGAGAATACCGAGCCTACTTCATTTCATAAATCAGTACCGGTATATCACACAACTGAAATACTAACAGAAATCAGATATTATATTGCTGTATCTGACTAACGATACCGGTAATCACTGAATAACTAAAAGAACTACAGTATGAAAAAGGGTCCCCTATAAATGCAATATATTTTGCACACACTCCGGGGCGGCCAAAAATTTCATTTACGTACAATAAGAGAATAAAAAATAATATAAATAAACACGAAAAATACTTGCATATAATTCAAATTATGCGGAAAATAAAAAAAAAACACCAAATCGAAATATGTTTTGTACTCTTACAATACACGTTAAAATAACACAAAAAATAACTACTTTCAGAAAATAAACATGTTGCGTCCAAAAATTACACGCAGAGAAAAAAAAATGATTAAAAATTTCCAAAAGAAAAAAAATATTGTTTTCAATTAAGTATACTTTGCAGAACTCAGTCATCTGTTTCATCGCTTGACTCTGCTAATAATTTTATTTGTTGATTCGCTTTTTCGGCTGATGCTCGCTTGGGACGTAGAGTTACAACTTTAGAAAGTTCATTATTATATATGTGTGGTTTGTCTTTAAACAACTCTAAATCGTTATCCTTAACAGTAATAGGTGAATTATCCTGAACTTCTAAAGGGTATAAGCGTTTTATAGGACGCTTTGTAACACAATTTGCAGTCTTCACCGTAACGTAGCGAACTCTGTCATCATTGCCCGGATGAAGGTCAATGACACGTCCTAGCTTCCACTGTAGACGGGGGGTAAATTTATTTCCTTCTATAAGAACGACATCCCCTTTATTGACCACAGGACCTGGTTTGGAAGTCCACCGATGGGATTCCCGTAGAGATGTAAGATACTCATTAGACCATCGATTCCAAAAGTCTTTAAGGACCCGTTGAATGCGATGAATTTGGTCATACAAAAATGACTGATTACAATAATCTGGATCAGATAGATCACTATCTGGAATTAGACCTGGAAGGTCAGTCAGACGATATCCACTTAATAATTGTGACGGTGTGATGGGATGAAGATCTTTAACATCAGAAGTCACATAAGTGAGAGGTCTATCATTTAAAGATGCCTCTATTTCAATAATAATCATGCGAAGCTCATCGAGTTTCACCAGAGCATTTCCTAGGACACGTTTGAGGCAGGTTTTAGTTGAACGAATCAAGCGTTCCCACATTCCACCAAACCAAGGGGATGCTTGCGGTATAAACTTCCATTCTAGGTGTCTTTCAGCTAAATATTGCTGTACTTTCAAGTCTGTTTGTATACTTAAAAGAACATCTCTAGACGAAGTGAAAGTAGATGCATTATCACTCAACAGAAGTGACGGATAACCTCGTCTGCCAACAAAGGAACGAAATGCAAGAATAAACTGTAAGGGAGTATTGTCTGAAACTAACTCTAAGTGGATTGCTCTCGTTGACGTACAAGTAAATAACGCAATATATACTTTACGTCTTAAATTCCTATCTTTAACAAGTACAGCCCCGGTGTAATCAACACCAACAGTATTAAATGGTCGTTGAGGCTTAACTCTGTATGGCGGTAAGGGTGGAACTGGTGGTGTACCATAAGGCTTACCCTGAACTTTTAGACATGGGACACATTTACGAATAATCGAATGGACTCGTTGCCGAATACAAGGAATCCACCATCGTTGACGTAGATAAGCGATAGTACTTTGTGTACCTTCATGAAGATTCCTAATATGGGCTTCTTGTATAACAAGCTTAGTGAAGATATGGTTCTTTGGAAGTAATATCGGATACTTCGACTCTATGGAGATATGTGAATTTGAAATTCTACCACAACTCTTAATTATATTATTATCTAAATAGAGCTTCAATTGCTTTACAAGGGATGGCGCTTTAGTAGTATTAGTTGTATTATTAAGCAAGAACTGAATTTCGTCACTGAATGATTCACCTTGGACTTGACGCACCCACCAAAGCTCAGCTGCTACATACTCATTTGCGGTGAGGAACTGTTTCTTCACCATGAGACTAGAAGAAGTATCATTCTTTGATAATACACTTTGTTTTAGATTACGAATAAATCTCAAAACCCAACCTGTTACTCGTAACAAGCGGTTGTAATTACTGAATGATTCCAAGGAAATAGCTAAAGGTTGTCGAGTTTCAGTTACTACCCCAACCATGTTAGCTGTAATATCATGAGCACTAATATCTTCAATACCAGAAAAGAGTTTCTGTTCGGGCCAATCAATAGGCGTAGACAACCATGGTGGACCATGCCACCATAGAGTTGAGGATTGCAGAGAATTGGATGATGTGCCCCTAGAGAGGAGGTCAGCAGGGTTATCCTTACTCTGTACATGTTGAATCTTAGTATTAGGTACAGTAGACTTTATAAGACGATTTATTTCAGATGCACGTCTTTCAACATAATTTTTTAACGGTTTGGTAGTTACTATCCAATACTGGACGATTTCACTGTCAGTCCAAAGGAAGTAATTAACTGACTGGGAACAGATATTTCCATAGACATTTACAACGTAGGACAATAAACGCATACCAACATTTACTGCAGTGAGTTCCATTTGTGGAGTAGTGGTAATGGTGTCGGAAGAAGATAACTGGGCACCTTTTCTAATTATACCTCGTTTCTTTAACGGTATTACCTTAGCTTTAGAAATAACCAGTTGGGGTTCACTGGAATCATTAGTTACATAAATAACAGCACCATATGCTTTTGAAGAAGCATCGGTAAATACGTGGAAGGAACATTCTGGACCAATGGGCTCTAACTGACGGGGGATACTACACTTAAATATGGAATACATATTAGTAGCAATAGTTTGCCATTTACTTATATAGTCGGGTCCTAATTTCTCATTCCAATGACATTTTGATTTCCATAAATCTTGAATAAATATACGAGAAGTGATTGTGACAGGGTTAAAAATTCCAAGAGGGTCAAAATATTTCGCAGCGTGACTCACTACCATTCGTTTAGTTAGATAGTCAGCTGGTTCAAATACATGATTCTTAAATTCTAGAACATCCTGAGAAACATTCCATCTCAATCCAAGAACCTTAGCAATATTACTTGAGGATTTGGGATTGTCACCATTTGTAGTAATTATTTTCGATAATTGAGGACTATTTGTAATCCACTCTCTTAGAGGGAGGTTAGCCTTTGAAAATATTTCTTTACAATCGTAATAATACTGAATAATTTCAGACTCGTTAGAAAAAGTACCTTGCAGGTTATCTATATATAAATTCTGGAGAATTTTCATAGCTACGGGAGATAAGTATCTACTTAAATGCTCACGAATTGTAGCATTCAGAAGGTACTGACTACAGGTTGCTCCAAAGAGTACAACTTTAAATCTATAAGTAACGAGTTTACTATTAGTGTTAAATGGATTGGATGGCCATAAAAATCTGGTCGCATCACGATCAGCGACATTTAAACTTAAATGTAAGTAGGCTTTTTCGATGTCAGCCAACACAACGTAAACAAATATTCGAAATAGTAATACACAAGTTATGAGTTCTGGAGTAAAACACTGACCGGTATATAAACAGTCGTTTAAACTGGGTGACTTAGGCCCTTCCTTAGCGGAACAGTCAAAAACTATCCTTAAAGGAGTTGTTATGGATTCTGGCTTCTCAACTCCGTGATGAGCCAAATAATGCACACGAATCGGTATTTCAACATTATCTACTGGTAATAATTCAATAAAGTTACGTTTCAATTGATCTTGTATAACATTATGGTATGCAGAAAGTAAATCGGGTCTCTTTCTTAATTTAGTCAGAGTGAAACACAACCGTTTAAAAGCCAAATTATAATTATTCGGCAATTTGGGATGATTGGGTCGCCATGGTAACGACACACAATAACTGCCATTCATAAATTTCAAAGTTTCTTGAAATTTAGAATTAACAACTTCATCTACGGGATTTGGTGTATCGGTACAAATACCAATACTATCTAAATCCCATAAACGACACAGTAACATATCTAGATTATCATGAGATTCAATAGCACCAACTGATAGCACAGAAGAAGCTACATTAGTTGTAATAACAGAAATATCTGGATCACTACAATCAATAGCGGTACAGGCCATGGGAATTCTGCCTGCAATAACTTCACCAAAAATAGATGGTACACGATATAAACCACTGGGTAACTTATCCGCATATACAAATTCATAATAGTAATCAATACCAATAATAATAGATATATCACTTAAATTATCACCTGGTAAGGGGTCTGCTAATATTATACCTTTGAGATAAATATTATCTAAAGCACGTGTACGACCAGGTACTATAAAACGTGGAGGTAGGGAATCAACCAAAAACGCAAAGACTGTTATACGTTTCTTTTGAGTAGAAACCTCAAACATAACAATCTCATAAAGTTGTTGTTCACCTAACTCATTAACACCATCGATACTAGTGTATATACGATCTACTACAGGTAAATCAAGTAAAGTGGCTAATTTACTTAACATCAGAGTCCTCTGAGACCCTGTATCTAATAATGCCCGAACTTTAGTAATCGATTCATCTTTACTCCATATCGGTATATATGCTGTAGGCACAAGTGAAGAATATTTGGTGTTAACTCCAGACTTATTAGCTACTGCAGATGAGACAACATTATCAGCAATATTAGAATTATCTACACTAGATGATGCTACACTTTGGTTATTTGCACTAGAATTGCTATTGCTTGCAACTTTATTATGTGGTTTAGGTCTACTGTTACGATCCAAATGTAATAATGTATGGTGGTTTTTATGACAAATTCCACAAACATTAGAGTTAGGACAGGAAGTTCCTCTTTCATGATTGGGTCGCAAGCAATTAGTGCATAATTTTAATTCTTTAACACGGTAATATCTATTCTGAGGAGTATTATATCTACTACAATTACGTAATACATGGTTACCATTACACAGGAAACACGACACTTTAAATTTATTAAATTGTGACCGCTTTCCATCTGAAGTTTGGGCGATAGGTAATGAGGTTGCAGTACCGGTACCCATCTGATATAGCGATTTATCGTAAGGTTGCAATTTATCGCCTTCGGTATCGGCAGCACGTAGTTGCTCAATTTCCTGCTGTAAAGCAATCCGTAGTGAATCTAGCTCCCAACAGGTGGCGTGGGCTGCGCGGTTAATGTCGTTGCGAACTTTAGACGGCAACTTCCTGACCAATAATGCAGCAAACACGAAACCAGCGCCTTCTACGTCAGCGCCCAGATTTTTCAATCCACGGAGGTGGGATTCATAGACTGCGCGGAAAGTCGTTAAATCTTCCACACTCGCGTCTGGTTCCTCTATATCAAATAGAGCGTTTAGGCGAGCTTGGATAAGAAGCTCTTTCTTACCATACGTTTCCTCTAATAATTTAACAGCCTCGACATAGTCTGAGTCTGTCCGATGAAAGCCAGCGACCATTTTCGCAGTATTGCCGCTTAGCTGGCCTTCTAAATAATTGAACTTGGTGGCACCGCCAATTTCAGAACGGCAGTGCACTGCGTCACAAAAGCGGTCCCAAAAATTGGGCCAGTCTAAAACGTCTCCAGAAAACGTAGGTAGTTTTAGATTAGGCAGCTTATACTACTGCTTATTAATAACGTTTACAGTAGGCAACGGTTGACCTACAGATACTTGATGAGTGACTACCGGTTGGTCACCTCCAATACTAGAATTCCGGTTTTGATCACCAATTAGGTAATTAGCAGAACGGATTAGCCTATGGAATCGCTCATCATAACGACTAACCTCGTCAATCTCGTCCTCGAGAACATCCTCGTCCATTACGAGAACCTCGATCTCTTCATCGAATTCCTTAAGTTTGTTCATCTGGATTTCGAGAGAGTTAATCTTTCCCAGGATTTCCTGAACATTAGGTGCTTCAACATATATCTGCTGAGTTAAATCCTCATATAAGAGTGCATTTAACTCTCCGGTAAGACGAGTCACAACCGATCGGTGACCGCCTCGCCGGCGTTTCAAAGTCTGGCATTTATCCGCCATAGCGCGACCTACTGCTACTGCCTAACTGCAGTACAGCAATAAGCATGAAGTAGGCCTATTCGGTACCGGTATTCACGATGTGATATTCCGCCACATCCTATATTCACAATAGCCCTTCATCCGGGTCCAGGCACCAAAATGTTATGGATATTGACCAAAACATGAAAATAAATAGATATATAAAATCTTATTATATTTTCCGAGAATACTGAGCCTACTTCATTTCATAAATCAGTACCGGTATATCACACAACTGAAATACTAACAGAAATCAGATATTATATTGCTGTATCTGACTAACGATACCGGTAATCACTGAATAACTAAAAGAACTACAGTATGAAAAAGGGTCCCCTATAAATGCAATATATTTTGCACACCCTATCACCAAATCTGATTTATACAATGAGGTACAACAGTGATACGGATGTAAGGGGGAAATTCAAAACAGTTGGTTGTTTATGTTGTAGGCCTACTGGTCAGCTATTGTAGGCCTGTACGACTGCGCTGTACTACCAGACCACAGACTACGGCTCAGTGTCGGCGTTGTCCAACCGAATGGAGGCATCAGACACTGGACAATGAACCGGCCGTTTAGAGGCTGTCCTACAACGTCGAAGGCAGAGCAGGGAGGAACGAAGCAACGCGAAGTTTAACTCCGCACCCGACTCCCGCAAGTTACTTTGCTTTTCTTTAATACAGTGTCACATGGACTATGCATGCTCTTCTTGGTATGAAGGCTTAACCAAACAGCTTAAATGTAAATTACAAGTAGCTCAGAATAAAGTAGTACGATTTATTAAAGACTACAAACCTAGGCACCACCTAACTCCAGATGACTTTTCTGAATCTGGACTACTTCACTTAGATAGTAGAGTTAAGCAGCTACGCCTTAACCATGTGCATAAAGTGTATAATGGTAAATGTCCCAATTACCTAAAACAAAAATTCAACAGAGTACGCGATACACACTCTTACAGTACCAGAGCTAGTGCTTCAAACTTCTACCTCCCGAATTGTAAATCCTTCGAATCTGATACTTTCTTTTTTAACGGCATAAAAAATTGGAACGCTCTGCCTAATGAAATTAAAAACCTAAATAATCAACATTCTTTTAAATCTGCAGTTAAATCTCATCTCCGTGTGCAATGTAAAAATAGGTACAATAGTCCTACAGTAAGTTATTAGTTTATTAATTATTTACTATTTATACTGTAATTACGTTTTATAATAAATTGTTCTGTACATTACATCTTTATCGTTGAGTCGGACATTGTCACGCTCTCGGTAAAGTTGTACATGCACATAGTGTAATTACGTTTTATATTGGTTTTAGGTTAGTGTTGTGTAATATTGTATTTGTAACCAAGTAACATAAAGGACCCCCTTGGAAATAAGCTGCAAAGCTTTAGGGGTAATCCTATATGTTATGTTGGACAATACCTTTATACCGGTATATTGTTTGGTGTATTTGTTATTGTTTTTACATAATGTATAAATAAATCTATCTATCTATCTATCTATAACTTGCGCCGGATCCACGTGACGCACGGTACTACGGTAGTACTGAGTGCCGAGGTACTAGGTACTACTACTACTAGGATCGGCATGCTGCATTGCAGCTGCATTTTAAAGAATGCTGTGCCGGCTTATCGACAAAATTGCACCGCCGCAACTCCCTATCACCCATGACATTTGCTAGATCATCCGCATCTTCAAGGCCAGTGTCCTTTAAGATGCGTCTCAAGAAAGTCATGGGCTGTCCACCATGCTTATTCACTCCATGAGGCTGCTAAAGTACAAGATTATGCACTGGCTGGTCCTCACAGCGAAAGCAATGTCCTGCAAACGGAGGCGATTTTGTTCTAGTGTCAAGCTTGGGGGAACCAATGAGACACCTCCAATGTTATATAGTGTGTGGTTGGAGTTGTGTGCATTGTACTTGACACAATGAACCCGGCGTAGCATTCTTGTGAATGTGCCATCCAGAGATTTGGTGTCCTCAGCAGTTAGAGCCCAGCATGGACTCCCATAGAGGAGTACTGGAACTAGTGCTGCTCTAAATAATCGGACCTTAAGTTTCCGATTAATTCTCGGTGACTTCGAAATCCTGGAAAGCCTATTCAAGGCTGCCCATGTCTTTCCCTTACGTATTCGAAGGTCCTCACCTGACTTCCGGATCCATGATCCCAGGTAACAGAAGTCATCCACATGCTCAAGCATACCATCTTTTGAGCTTATGCTCATCCGATCAGAGACTTGCTGAGGACTTTCAAAGTTAACTGTCAAAATTTTGGTCTTTCTGGAGTTAATAAAAAGACCAACACTAGAAGCAGCATGTTCTAATGAGCTGAGGAGCCGTTGGGCTCCCTCTAGTGATTCTGAGAGTACTCCTAAGTCATCAGCAAAGTCTAGATCAGTTAGGTACTTGGCAGGATTTCCTCGACTTCTGGAGCCAGTAGGTCGAGTTATCATCACCCCATCATCATTATGATGATCTAAGGACATGCGTAGAACATAGTCAACAACAATTATGAACAAGAATGGTGCAAGTGTGTCTCCCTGGAGGACGCCCCATAACAGTTCAAATGGTTCTGTGTCACCGTCAACAGTAGTCACAAATGTTGTCGAACCATCGTATACTGATCTGATTGCTGCAATAATTTCATCAGGAATCCCATATAAATCCTCTGCCTCCGGGGCGGCCGACGGTCGTGGCGAGGCTTGGGCTTCGGGGACGGGGCCGGTCTGCGAGGTGCGGGGCTGGCAGACCAGTTCTGAGTCGCTTTGTGTGGTGATGGGTATTTGTATTTTTAATGTTTTCTATTTGTATTTTGTCTAATATATATATATATATGGAATCCCATATAATGAAAGTATACTGAACATACGTGAGCGAGACTGAATCAAAGTCCTTGAAGAAGTCAACAAAGATAACAGCCAGATGCCTGTCTTTCTTTTTTGATAACTCTTCAATTATCCTTATAAGTGCCAAAATGGGCTCCGACGACCTTTACGGAACCCATTCTGATTTCCACGGAGCAGTCTCTCAATGGGATCTCTGATGCGATTTAATAGAATTCTATTGTACAGCTTTGCAGCAATCGAGATCAATGAGATTCCCCGAAAAGAACCATAAAGTGTTAGGTTGCCCTTCTTGGGAACTGGCACCACTTATTTGTTTTCATTTCTTGTGGGACTCTTGTTGTTCGGTAGGGAATATCTGGGAGTACAGACTCAGACACTTTTACTTCTATAAAGTTATCAGGCAATACCCTGTCATTATTGAGGAGCTTTTCAAAGTGGGCCTTCCAACCAATGAGGCGATTGGCTGGTGATTCAGCCTTAACCTTGGTGGTTGGTTGGTTTTTTCGACCAGCAAGCAAGTTGATCGATCTTCATCGAGGTACCAGGTACTACGGTAGTTCTGAGTGCCGAGGTACCAGGTACTACTGTAGTACTGAGTGCCGAGGCACCAGGTACTACGATAGTACTGAGTGCCGAGGTACCAGGTACTACGGTAGTACTGAGTGCCGAGGTACCAGGTACTACGGTAGTACTGAGTGCCGAGGTACCAGGTACTACGGTAGTACTGAGTGCCGAGGCACCAGGTCAGCTCTCGGGGCAAATACCACACCCTGGTTTGCCATTCCACAGGGTGGGTGTCGCAATGGAGTCAGATATGAGGCCCATCACCCATATCTACTCTGGCGTACATGACCCACCATTGGCTGTTGCAGCTCATCTGCTGGGTCATGCCCTGTACCCTTGCTGCCAGGTGCAGGTCGCAGTGAAGTGCTCTCAGAGTGGACATGAGAACACTCTACTCCTAACCAGCCATTGGTAGATCACCATCTGCCTGGTCAGGCCATATACCCCTGCAGCCAAGTATATCGGTCCTTAATCCAGGACCAAGGGCGTCCTTATCCCAGAACGAAGGGGGTCCTAGTTACAGGACCAGATTTGTTGCCCTAGTAAGAGGGTCTATGCAGCTACAGGTTGCACCTCCTTTATGCTGCATGGGGGTGGCAAGTTTTCTTGATCAATGACCTAGAATACCTGACCTGACCTGACCTGTCCTCACCAGGTACTACGATAGTACTGAGTGCCGAGGTACCAGGTACTACGGTAGTACTGAGTGCCGAGGTACCAGGTACTACGGTAGTACTGAGTGCCGAGGCACCAGGTACTACGGTAGTACTGAGTGCCAAGGCACCAGGTACTACGGTAGTACTGAGTGCCGAGGTACCAGGTACTACGGTAGTACTGAGTGCCGAGGTACCAGGTACTACGGTAGTACTGAGTGCCGAGGTACCAGGTACTACGGTAGTACTGAGTGCTGAGGTACCAGGTACTACGGTAGTACTGAGTGCCGAGGTACCAGGTACTACGGTAGTACTGAGTGCCGAGGTACCAGGTACTACGGTAGTACTGAGTGCCGAAGTACCAGGTACTACGGTAGTACTGGTAAATAGAGAATAGTATAATAACATAGTTGATACAATGGATTTCAAATTTCACTATTACACCCTATCACCAAATCTGATTTATACAATGAGGTACAACAGTGATACGGATGTAAGGGGGAAATTCAAAACAGTTGGTTGTTTATGTTGTAGGCCTACTGGTCAGCTATTGTAGGCCTGTACGACTGCGCTGTACTACCAGACCACAGACTACGGCTCAGTGTCGGCGTTGTCCAACCGAATGGAGGCATCAGACACTGGACAATGAACCGGCCGTTTAGAGGCTGTCCTACAACGTCGAAGGCAGAGCAGGGAGGAACGAAGCAACGCGAAGTTTAACTTGCGCCGGATCCACGTGACGCACGGTACTACGGTAGTACTGAGTGCCGAGGTACCAGGTACTACTACTACTAGGATCGGCATGCTGCATTGCAGCTGCATTTTAAAGAATGCTGTGCCGGCTTATCGACAAAATTGCACCGCCGCAACTCCCTATCACCCATGACATTTGCTAGATCATCCGCATCTTCAAGGCCAGTGTCCTTTAAGATGCGTCTCAAGAAAGTCATGGGCTGTCCACCATGCTTATTCACTCCATGAGGCTGCTAAAGTACAAGATTATGCACTGGCTGGTCCTCACAGCGAAAGCAATGTCCTGCAAACGGAGGCGATTTTGTTCTAGTGTCAAGCTTGGGGGAACCAATGAGACACCTCCAATGTTATATAGTGTGTGGTTGGAGTTGTGTGCATTGTACTTGACACAATGAACCCGGCGTAGCATTCTTGTGAATGTGCCATCCAGAGATTTGGTGTCCTCAGCAGTTAGAGCCCAGCATGGACTCCCATAGAGGAGTACTGGAACTAGTGCTGCTCTAAATAATCGGACCTTAAGTTTCCGATTAATTCTCGGTGACTTCGAAATCCTGGAAAGCCTATTCAAGGCTGCCCATGTCTTTCCCTTACGTATTCGAAGGTCCTCACCTGATTTCCGGATCCATGATCCCAGGTAACAGAAGTCATCCACATGCTCAAGCATACCATCTTTTGAGCTTATGCTCATCCGATCAGAGACTTGCTGAGGACTTTCAAAGTTAACTGTCAAAATTTTGGTCTTTCTGGAGTTAATAAAAAGACCAACACTAGAAGCAGCATGTTCTAATGAGCTGAGGAGCCGTTGGGCTCCCTCTAGTGATTCTGAGAGTACTCCTAAGTCATCAGCAAAGTCTAGATCAGTTAGGTACTTGGCAGGATTTCCTCGACTTCTGGAGCCAGTAGGTTGAGTTATCATCACCCCATCATCATTATGATGATCTAAGGACATGCGTAGAACATAGTCAACAACAATTATGAACAAGAATGGTGCAAGTGTGTCTCCCTGGAGGACGCCCCATAACAGTTCAAATGGTTCTGTGTCACCGTCAACAGTAGTCACAAATGTTGTCGAACCATCGTATACTGATCTGATTGCTGCAATAATTTCATCAGGAATCCCATATAAATCCTCTGCCTCCGGGGCGGCCGACGGTCGTGGCGAGGCTTGGGCTTCGGGGACGGGGCCGGTCTGCGAGGTGCGGGGCTGGCAGACCAGTTCTGAGTCGCTTTGTGTGGTGATGGGTATTTGTATTTTTAATGTTTTCTATTTGTATTTTGTCTAATATATATATATATATGGAATCCCATATAATGAAAGTATACTGAACATACGTGAGCGAGACTGAATCAAAGGCCTTGAAGAAGTCAACAAAGATAACAGCCAGATGCCTGTCTTTCTTTTTTGATAACTCTTCAATTATCCTTATAAGTGCCAAAATGGGCTCCGACGACCTTTACGGAACCCATTCTGATTTCCACGGAGCAGTCTCTCAATGGGATCTCTGATGCGATTTAATAGAATTCTATTGTACAGCTTTGCAGCAATCGAGATCAATGAGATTCCCCGAAAAGAACCATAAAGTGTTAGGTTGCCCTTCTTGGGAACTGGCACCACTTATTTGTTTTCATTTCTTGTGGGACTCTTGTTGTTCGGTAGGGAATATCTGGGAGTACAGACTCAGACACTTTTACTTCTATAAAGTTATCAGGCAATACCCTGTCATTATTGAGGAGCTTTTCAAAGTGGGCCTTCCAACCAATGAGGCGATTGGCTGGTGATTCAGCCTTAACCTTGGTGGTTGGTTGGTTTTTTCGACCAGCAAGCAAGTTGATCGATCTTCATCGAGGTACCAGGTACTACGGTAGTTCTGAGTGCCGAGGTACCAGGTACTACTGTAGTACTGAGTGCCGAGGCACCAGGTACTACGATAGTACTGAGTGCCGAGGTACCAGGTACTACGGTAGTACTGAGTGCCGAGGTACCAGGTACTACGGTAGTACTGAGTGCCGAGGTACCAGGTACTACGGTAGTACTGAGTGCCGAGGCACCAGGTCAGCTCTCGGGGCAAATACCACACCCTGGTTTGCCATTCCACAGGGTGGGTGTCGCAATGGAGTCAGATATGAGGCCCATCACCCATATCTACTCTGGCGTACATGACCCACCATTGGCTGTTGCAGCTCATCTGCTGGGTCATGCCCTGTACCCTTGCTGCCAGGTGCAGGTCGCAGTGAAGTGCTCTCAGAGTGGACATGAGAACACTCTACTCCTAACCAGCCATTGGTAGATCACCATCTGCCTGGTCAGGCCATATACCCCTGCAGCCAAGTATATCGGTCCTTAATCCAGGACCAAGGGCGTCCTTATCCCAGAACGAAGGGGGTCCTAGTTACAGGACCAGATTTGTTGCCCTAGTAAGAGGGTCTATGCAGCTACAGGTTGCACCTCCTTTATGCTGCATGGGGGTGGCAAGTTTTCTTGATCAATGACCTAGAATACCTGACCTGACCTGACCTGTCCTCACCAGGTACTACGATAGTACTGAGTGCCGAGGTACCAGGTACTACGGTAGTACTGAGTGCCGAGGTACCAGGTACTACGGTAGTACTGAGTGCCGAGGCACCAGGTACTACGGTAGTACTGAGTGCTGAGGCACCAGGTACTACTGTAGTACTGAGTGCCGAGGTACCAGGTACTACGGTAGTACTGAGTGCTGAGGCACCAGGTACTACTGTAGTACTGAGTGCCGAGGTACCAGGTACTATGGTAGTACTGAGTGTAGAGGTACCAGGTACTATGGTAGTACTGAGTGCCGTGGCGCCAGGTACTACATGGTAGTACTGTGTGCCGTGGCACCAGGTACTACGGTAGTACTGAGTGCCGAGGCACCAGGTACTACGATAGTACTGAGTGCCGAGGTACCAGGTACTACGGTAGTACTGAGTGCTGAGGCACCAGGTACTACTGTAGTACTGAGTGCCGAGGTACCAGGTACTATGGTAGTACTGAGTGTCGAGGTACCAGGTACTATGGTAGTACTGAGTGCCGTGGCACCAGGTACTACATGGTAGAACTGTGTGCCGTGGCACCAGGTACTATGGTAGTACTGTGTGCCGTGGCACCAGGTACTATGGTGGTAGATATAGTGTATAATAATAATAATAAAGAGTGAATTTAATGAGTATCTAAATTATTTATTATTATGTTTTTAGATTGGAAAGATAATTATAACAGTTATCATAGTTTTGAGTTTCTTGCTAATCCTACCCAATTTATTCTTGCGAAGAGTTGTGGAGCAATGGAACTCCAACGACAATGCGACGCAGTTTGTTTGTAAAACACATTCACATCGATTTTCTATGACAACTAATCGGGGGATCAAGACTGTCATGGTATTAAAAACTTTTATCGTTGTTATCTTCCTACCTTATGTACTTATAACCATACTGACTCCAGTCTGTATAGTCGCATTGAGTTATAGAGGGGCGCACACTGGTGACTACAACAGACCTGCAACCCCTGCCATACAGAGAGCTGCTGATTCTGTATCACACGCACGTGTTAATGCTGCCATCATAGTAACATCTTTATTATTCATGGTCACATGGTCACCAGTATTTTTAAGTTTGACTACAAAGTCAATAGGAAATATATATGGCAGACAAAAGGAATGGTGGGTGCTGTTTCCGAATCCGTTATATCGTCCACTTAAAAAATCACTGATCATATTTGATGCTGGACTCAACATAGTTGTTTGTCTTTTATTCTACAACAAGCTTCGCATTCACTTCACTCAGTTGTTATTATTCAAATGTTGTTTTAAGTCAGTTGCAAATAGGAAATATATTCCTATATCAAAAAAGCTAGAATCAGTTGGTACTGAAAATCAAAAGTCCTTACAGGTAAACTACATGAAATCTGATTCCCAAAACTCCAACAGTCAGGCCATAATTTGTATCTCCGGTGACTGATACGGGTTTGATTGAACGATCGTGCTCTTTGTTAGTTCTATACCGATAATACGCAAAGTTAAATCATCTGGTGCAAAGTTCGCAAGGTTCCGTGTAAGTCCGCAGGGGGTCTAGAAAGCTCAGCGACTAGCAAAACCTTATGCCTTTCATACTTAAATATTATTATAATTAGCGTAATAATATATTTATATAATAAATAGTAATCTAATTAATTATTATTATTGTTAATTATGTTAATCAAGGTATCATTGGAACAATTTTGATTCTATCTGCCCAAACTTGGTTAATTGATCCTATTCATGATTCATTTAAAGCTATCTATTACATCGTCGACTCTTCCTCTACGGGCCTCTATTACATCATCGACTCTTCCTCTGTGGGCCTCTATTACATCATCGACTCTTCCTCTGTGGGACTCTATTACATCATCGACTCTTCCTCTACGGGCCTCTATTACATCATCGACTCTTCCTCTGCGGGCCTCTATTACATCATCGACTCTTCCTCTGCGGGCCTCTATTACATCATCGACTCTTCCTCTGCGGGCTTCTATTACATCATCGACTCTTCCTCTACGGGCCTCTATTACATCATCGACTCTTCCTCTGTAGGCCTCTATTACATCATCAACTCTTCCTCTGTAGGCCTCTATTACATCATCGACTCTTCCTCTGCGGGCCTCTATTACATCATCGACTCTTCCTCTATGGGCCTCTATTACATCATCGACTCTTCCTCTACGGGCCTCTATTACATCATCGACTCTTCCTCTGTAGGCCTCTATTACATCATCAACTCTTCCTCTGTAGGCCTCTATTACATCATCGACTCTTCCTCTGCGGGCCTCTATTACATCATCGACTCTTCCTCTGCGGGCCTCTATTACATCATCGACTCTTCCTCTGCAGGCCTCGATTACATCATCGACTCTTCCTCTACGGGCCTCTATTACATCATCGACTCTTCCTCTGCGGGCCTCTATTACATCATCGACTCTTCCTCTATGGGCCTCTATTACATCATCGACTCTTCCTCTATGGGCCTCTATTACATCATCGACTCTTCCTCTGTAGGCCTCTATTACATCATCGACTCTTCCTCTGTAGGCCTCTATTACATCATCGACTCTTCCTCTGCGGGCCTCTATTACATCATCGACTCTTCCTCTGCGGGCCTCTATTACATCATTGACTCTTCCTCTGCGGGCCTCTATTACATCATCGACTCTTCCTCTGCGGGCCTCTATTACATCATCGATTCTTCCTCTGCGGGCCTCTATTACATCATCGAATCTTCCTCTGCGGGCCTCTATTACATCATCGACTCTTCCTCTGCGGGCCTCTATTACATCATCGACTATTCCTCTGCGGGCCTCTATTACATCATAGACTCTTCCTCTGTGGGACTCTATTACATCATCGACTCTTCCTCTACGGGCCTCTATTACATCATCGACTCTTCCTCTGCGGGCCTCTATTACATCATCGACTCTTCCTCTGCGGGCCTCTATTACATCATCGACTCTTCCTCTGCGGGCCTCTATTACATCATCGTCTCTTCCTCTACGGGCCTCTATTACATCATCGACTCTTCCTCTGCCGGCCTCTATTACATCATCGACTATTCCTCTGCGGGCCTCTATTACATCATCGACTCTTCCTCTGCGGGCCTCTATTACATCATCGTCTCTTCCTCTACGGGCCTCTATTACATCATCGACTCTTCCTCTGCGGGCCTCTATTACATCATCGACTATTCCTCTGCGGGCCTCTATTACATCATCGACTCTTCCTCTGCGGGCCTCTATTACATCATCGTCTCTTCCTCTACGGGCCTCTATTACATCATCGACTCTTCCTCTGCGGGCCTCTATTACATCATCGACTCTTCCTCTGTGGGCCTCTATTACATCATCGTCTCTTCCTCTACGGGCCTCTATTACATCATCGACTCTTCCTCTACGGGCCTCTATTACATCATCGACTCTTCCTCTGCGGGCCTCTATTACATCATCGACTCTTCCTCTGCGGGCCTCTATTACATCATCGACCCTTCCTCTGCGGGCCTCTATTACATCATTGACTCTTCCTCTACGGGCCTCTATTACATCATCGACTCTTCCTCTGCGGGCCTCTATTACATCATCGACTCTTCCTCTATGGGCCTCTATTACATCATCGACTCTTCCTCTGCGTGCCTCTATTACGTCATCGACTCTTCCTCTGCGGGCATCTATTACATCATCGACTCTTCCTCTGCGGGCCTCTATTACATCATCGACTCTTCCTCTATGGGCCTCTATTACATCATCGACTCTTCCTCTGCGTGCCTCTATTACGTCATCGACTCTTCCTCTGCGGGCATCTATTACATCATCGACTCTTCCTCTGCGTGCCTCTATTGCATCATCGACTCTTCCTCTGCGGGCCTCTATTACATCATCAACTCTTCCTCTACGGCCCTCTATTACATCATCGACTCTTCCTCTGCGGGTCTCTATTACATCATCGACTCTTCCTCTGCGGGCCTCTATTACATCATCGACTCTTCCTCGGCAGGCCTCTATTACATCATCGATTCTTCCTCTGCGGGCCTCTATTATATCATCGACTCTTCCTCTGCGGGCCTCTATTACATCGTCGACTCTTCCTCTGCGGGCCTCTATTACATCATCGACTCTTCCTCTGCGGGCCTCTATTACATCATCGACCCTTCCTCTGCGGGCCTCTATTACATCATCGACTCTTCCTCTACGGGCCTCTATTACATCATCGACTCTTCCTCTGCGGGCCTCTATTACATCATCGACTCTTCCTCTGCGGGCCTCTATTACATCATTGACTCTTCCTCTACGGGCCTCTATTACATTGACTCTTCCTCTGCGGACCTCAATTACATCATCGACTCTTCCTATGCGGGCCTCTATTACATCATCGACTCTTCCTCTATGGGCCTCAATTACATCATTGACTCTTCCTTTACGGGCCTCTATTACATCATCGACTCTTCCTCTACGGGCCTCTATTACATCATCGACTCTTCCTCTGCAGGCCTCTATTACATCATCGACTCTTCCTCTGCAGGCCTCTATTACATCATCGACTCTTCCTCTATGGGCCTCTATTACATCATCAACTCTTCCTCTACGGGCCTCTATTACATCATCGACTCTTCCTCTGCAGGCCTCTATTACATCATCAACTCTTCCTCTACGGGCCTCTATTACATCATCGATTCTTCCTCTGCGGGCCTCTATTACATCATCGACTCTTCCTCTGCGGGCCTCTATGACATCATCGACTCTTCCTCTGCAGGCCTCTATTACATCATCGATTCTTCCTCTGCGGGCCTCTATTATATCGACTCTTCCTCTGCGGGCCTCTTTTACATCATCGACTCTTCCTCTGCGGGCCTCTATTACATCATCGACTCTTCCTCTGCAGGCCTCTATTACATCATCGATTCTTCCTCTGCGGGCCTCTATTATATCATCGACTCTTCCTCTGCGGGCCTCTATTACATCGTCGACTCTTCCTCTGCGGGCCTCTATTACATCATCGACTATTCCTCTATGGGCCTCTATTACATCATTGACTCTTCCTCTACGGGCCTCTATTACATCGTCGACGCTTCCTCTGCGGGCCTCTATTACATCATCGACTCTTCCTCTGCAGGCCTCTATTACATCATCGACTCTTCCTCTGCGGGCCTCTATTATATCATTGACTCTTCCTCTACGGGCCTCTATTACATCATCGACTCTTCCTCTGTAGGCCTCTATTACATCATCGACTCTTCCTCTGCGGGCCTCTATTATATCATCGACTCTTCCTCTGCGGGCCTCTTTTACATCATCGACTCTTCCTCTGCGGGCCTCTATTACATCATCGACTCTTCCTCTACGGGCCTCTATTACATCATCGACTCTTCCTCTGCGGGCCTCTATTACATCATCGACTCTTCCTCTATGGGCCTCTATTACATCATCGACTCTTCCTCTGCGTGCCTCTATTACATCATCGACTCTTCCTCTGCGGGCCTCTATTACATCATTGACTCTTCCTCTGTGGGACTCTATTACATCATCGACTCTTCCTCTGAGGGCCTCTATTACATCATCGACTCTTCCTCTGCGGGCCTCTATTACATCATCGACTCTTCCTCCCTTATTACCTATGATCTATTTAGAACACTTTACAGTGCACTTCATTGTAACAATGATAAAATCACTCAACTAAATTCATCCCTGCTGACTCAACATGTATGTGGCATGTGCACAGACTCAATTCAGAAACAATACAGTTTGCGCCTGGAAGGAAAATCTCCCAACCATTACATCTATTGCGACATCCAGATATGACATCAATTTCCTCATTCGTAACAATATAAGGTGTAGCAATTTTTTTTTGGAGGAATACATTTGAATATTCCTATCTAGAATCAATATTAAACAACCAGGACTATGCATATACTTTACTTTTAAACGTGACCTGATACTAGACATAAAACATTTTAACATCTGTAAATATTGTTGTGCAGAATTAAACAGTAGATATCTGATTGTGATTGTTGATTGTGTATCTGCACAATTTCTTGTTTTAATCCTATTTTACATATTGTCCATGTGAATCGGAGTTTGTTATTTTGTGTTTGGCTAGACCATTTTATTGAATAATTATAGCCACTACTGGTGCGTAAGCCGTGAAAGAAGAAAAAAAAACCGCTGTCCACTTGGGCCAACCAATAATGACACATTATCCAGATTGACAGCCCATATTTAATTAAATCTTTACCTGTATATTTTTGCCGGTATATTTAATTTCAACTTAATATCTATAATTTTATTACATCCCGCTCTGGCAATATCATGGCGCAATTCAAATAAACACTATTAATTTAACAATGTGTTGTTACTTTATATACCAATAATAGCAATCAGGAATAAATGCTGTATTTAATTCCTACAAATATATGTAAAATGTACATGGTGCGGTGCTGCCGTAAGTGATTATAGTACTAGCTAATTATGTAAACTACTGAAACAAAAGCGACTAATTTTCCTCAAAAATGACGAATTATTTACCTTCAATATAAAATATAATGGCTAACACTGTAATATTTGTAAACACATTATTATGGTGGACCTGATTTGATTTCGCTGTGTTAACCCACCTTTTTAAATTAGAATACTGTTGACTGTATTTAATATCATTGTTTTTATTTAATATGGTTTTAATTAGGTATATTTTTTAATCGCTTTAATTGAAATATGACTAGAAAGGCGCTATATAAATGTATATCATTATTATTATTAATATCATTATTATTATTATGACGGGCTTTGTTGGTAGTGCAAAGGGGCGCCTCAAAGCCGATAGTCCTGAAGAACGTGTTGGGAAGTGGAAAAATCACTTCAGCAACTTGCTTGGGCAGCCACCAAACATCGAGGTCAGCCCTACAAGGAAAATATATGACAAGACACTACCTATAGAAACAGGGGACTTCACACCTGCCGAACTCCAAAGAAGCATTAAAAGCATGTCCAATGATAAAGCGTGTGGATCAGATGAAATCCCAGGGATGTATGGAAAACCGGAGTGCTAAATAGACCATTATTGAATGTTTGCAACCGGATGTTAAAAGGGGAAAAGCCACCACCAATTTGGACTAAAGGTCAACTAAAGCCTCTCCCCAAGAAAGGAGACCTCGGCATACCAACAAACTATCGTGGGATCTGTCTGCTTGTGGTAGCTGCCAAAATATACAATAAAATGATTCTATATAGGATTAGGCCTCACATAGAGAAACTACTGCGTAAGAGCCAAAACGGATTTCGACCAAGTAGATCAACAATAGCTCAGATACTTGCACTACGGAGACTGATTGAAGGAATTAAGTCAAAGAATCTCCCCGCTGTCATGACTTTTGTGGACTTCAAGAAGGCATTCGACTCCATCCATAGAGGTAAAATGCTTGAAATCCTAAGAGCTTATGGAATACCAGAAGTAATTGTTGCTGGCATTGGATTGTTATATTGTGACACAGAAGCGCAGGTACTCTCACCAGATGGTGAAACTGAGTTTTTCTCAATCCTGGCTGGCGTACTGCAAGGTGACACATTAGCACCATTACTATTTGTAATTGTGCTGGATTACGCAATGAGGACGGCCACAAAGGGTGAAGACCTGGGATTCACACTTCAAGAACGCAGAAGTAGTAGATATCCGGCAACTACAGTCACAGACACCGACTTTGCGGATGACATCGCCCTGCTCTCTAATACCCTAGCAGATGCACAGCTTCTACTAAATAAAGTGGAGATGGCTGCTAAGGAGGTTGGATTGCATATAAATGCTACAAAGACCGAATTCATGACCTTTAATGTTGATGGAAACTTGACAACCATTGATAATAATCAACTAAGGAAGGTCGATGACTTCCAGTACCTTGGATCATGGATAGAGAGTAGCAAAAAGGACATAGAAGTTAGGAAAGCAAAGGCTTGGGTAGCTCTATCAAAAATGGATACCATCTGGAAATCAGATCTCTCCAGGCACCTGAAGACTAAGTTCTTTCGAGCCACAGTGGAAAGTGTATTTTTATATGGGGGTGAGACCTGGACACTGAGTAAATCACTTGAACAACGAATTGATGGTTGCTACACAAGACTACTAAGGGCAGCCCTAAACATCAGCTGGAGACAACACATGACAAACGCCGAGCTTTATGGTACAATACCACCTGTATCAACCACCCTCCGTGAACGCAGATTAAGATTCAGTGGGCACTGCTGGCGAAGTAAAGACGAGGTCATACCAGATCTACTTTTCTGGCAACCAACTCATGGAAAGCGTAGTCGTGGACGACCGGCCATAACATATATAGATCAACTTGAAAGGGATACTGAACTTAGGAGAAACGAAATTGCGACAACTATGGAGAATCGGGAAGCCTGGAAGGATCTCATTTTCACTGTCCGAGTTCGCTCGACCTAGTAGTAATGGTTGGTAGTCTAGTGGGGGGATGGATTGAGGGTGTTGGTAGTATAGTGGGGGGATGGATTGAGGGTGTTGGTAGTATAGTGGGGGGATGGATTGAGGGTGTTGGTAGTATAGTGGGGGGATGGATTGAGGGTGTTGGTAGTATAGTGGGGGGATGGATTGAGGGTGTTGGTAGTATAGTGGGGGGATGGATTGAGGGTGTTGGTAGTATAGTGGGGGGATGGATTGAGGGTGTTGGTAGTATAGTGGGGGGATGGATTGCGGGTGTTGGTAGTATAGTGGGGGGATGGATTGAGGGTGTTGGTAGTATAGTGGGGGGATGGATTGAGGGTGTTGGTAGTATAGTGGGGGGATGGATTGAGGGTGTTGGTAGTATAGTGGGGGGATGGATTGAGGGTGTTGGTAGTATAGTGGGGGGATGGATTGAGGGTGTTGGTAGTATAGTGGGGGGATGGATTGAGGGTGTTGGTAGTATAGTGGAGGGATGGATTGAGGGTGTTGGTAGTATAGTGGGGGGATGGATTGAGGGTGTTGGTAGTATAGTGGGGGGATGGATTGAGGGTGTTGGTAGTATAGTGGGGGGATGGATTGAGGGTGTTGGTAGTATAGTGGGGGGATGGATTGAGGGTGTTGGTAGTATAGTGGGGGATGGATTGAGGGTGTTGGTAGTATAGTGGCGGGATGGATTGAGGGTGTTGGTAGTATAGTGGGGGGATGGATTGAGGGTGTTGGTAGTATAGTGGGGGGATGGATTGAGGGTGTTGGTAGTATAGTGGGGGGATGGATTGAGGGTGTTGGTAGTATAGTGGGGGGATGGATTGAGGGTGTTGGTAGTATAGTGGGGGGATGGATTGAGGGTGTTGGTAGTATAGTGGGGGGATGGATTGAGGGTGTTGGTAGTATAGTGGGGGGATGGATTGAGGGTGTTGGTAGTATAGTGGGGGGATGGATTGCGGGTGTTGGTAGTATAGTGGGGGGATGGATTGAGGGTGTTGGTAGTATAGTGGGGGGATGGATTGAGGGTGTTGGTAGTATAGTGGGGGGATGGATTGAGGGTGTTGGTAGTATAGTGGGGGGATGGATTGAGGGTGTTGGTAGTATAGTGGGGGGATGGATTGAGGGTGTTGGTAGTATAGTGGGGGGATGGATTGAGGGTGTTGGTAGTATAGTGGGGGGATGGATTGAGGGTGTTGGTAGTATAGTGGGGGGATGGATTGAGGGTGTTGGTAGTATAGTGGGGGGATGGATTGAGGGTGTTGGTAGTATAGTGGGGGGATGGATTGAGGGTGTTGGTAGTATAGTGGAGGGATGGATTGAGGGTGTTGGTAGTATAGTGGGGGGATGGATTGAGGGTGTTGGTAGTATAGTGGGGGGATGGATTGAGGGTGTTGGTAGTATAGTGGGGGGATGGATTGAGGGTGTTGGTAGTATAGTGGGGGGATGGATTGAGGGTGTTGGTAGTATAGTGGGGGGATGGATTGAGGGTGTTGGTAGTATAGTGGCGGGATGGATTGAGGGTGTTGGTAGTATAGTGGGGGGATGGATTGAGGGTGTTGGTAGTATAGTGGGGGGATGGATTGAGGGTGTTGGTAGTATAGTGGGGGGATGGATTGAGGGTGTTGGTAGTATAGTGGGGGGATGGATTGAGGGTGTTGGTAGTATAGTGGGGGGATGGATTGAGGGTGTTGGTAGTATAGTGGGGGGATGGATTGAGGGTGTTGGTAGTATAGTGGGGGGATGGATTGAGGGTGTTGGTAGTATAGTGGGGGGATGGATTGAGGGTGTTGGTAGTATAGTGGGGGGATGGATTGAGGGTGTTGGTAGTATAGTGGGGGGATGGATTGAGGGTGTTGGTAGTATAGTGGGGGGATGGATTGAGGGTGTTGGTAGTATAGTGGGGGGATGGATTGAGGGTGTTGGTAGTATAGTGGGGGGATGGATTGAGGGTGTTGGTAGTATAGTGGGGGGATGGATTGAGGGTGTTGGTAGTATAGTGGGGGGATGGATTGAGGGTGTTGGTAGTATAGTGGGGGGATGGATTGAGGGTGTTGGTAGTATAGTGGGGGGATGGATTGAGGGTGTTGGTAGTATAGTGGGGGGATGGATTGAGGGTGTTGGTAGTATAGTGGGGGGATGGATTGAGGGTGTTGGTAGTATAGTGGGGGGATGGATTGAGGGTGTTGGTAGTATAGTGGGGGGATGGATTGAGGGTGTTGGTAGTATAGTGGGGGGATGGATTGAGGGTGTTGGTAGTATAGTGGGGGGATGGATTGAGGGTGTTGGTAGTATAGTGGGGGGATGGATTGAGGGTGTTGGTAGTATAGTGGGGGGATGGATTGAGGGTGTTGGTAGTATAGTGGGGGGATGGATTGAGGGTGTTGGTAGTATAGTGGGGGGATGGATTGAGGGTGTTGGTAGTATAGTGGGGGGATGGATTGAGGGTGTTGGTAGTATAGTGGGGGGATGGATTGAGGGTGTTGGTAGTATAGTGGGGGGATGGATTGAGGGTGTTGGTAGTATAGTGGGGGGATGGATTGAGGGTGTTGGTAGTATAGTGGGGGGATGGATTGAGGGTGTTGGTAGTATAGTGGGGGGATGGATTGAGGGTGTTGGTAGTATAGTGGGGGGATGGATTGAGGGTGTTGGTAGTATAGTGGGGGGATGGATTGAGGGTGTTGGTAGTATAGTGGGGGGATGGATTGAGGGTGTTGGTAGTATAGTGGGGGGATGGATTGAGGGTGTTGGTAGTATAGTGGGGGGATGGATTGAGGGTGTTGGTAGTATAGTGGGGGGATGGATTGAGGGTGTTGGTAGTATAGTGGGGGGATGGATTGAGGGTGTTGGTAGTATAGTGGGGGGATGGATTGAGGGTGTTGGTAGTATAGTGGGGGGATGGATTGAGGGTGTTGGTAGTATAGTGGGGGGATGGATTGAGGGTGTTGGTAGTATAGTGGGGGGATGGATTGAGGGTGTTGGTAGTATAGTGGGGGGATGGATTGAGGGTGTTGGTAGTATAGTGGGGGGATGGATTGAGGGTGTTGGTAGTATAGTGGGGGGATGGATTGAGGGTGTTGGTAGTATAGTGGGGGGATGGATTGAGGGTGTTGGTAGTATAGTGGGGGGATGGATTGAGGGTGTTGGTAGTATAGTGGGGGGATGGATTGAGGGTGTTGGTAGTATAGTGGGGGGATGGATTGAGGGTGTTGGTAGTATAGTGGGGGGATGGATTGAGGGTGTTGGTAGTATAGTGGGGGGATGGATTGAGGGTGTTGGTAGTATAGTGGGGGGATGGATTGAGGGTGTTGGTAGTATAGTGGGGGGATGGATTGAGGGTGTTGGTAGTATAGTGGGGGGATGGATTGAGGGTGTTGGTAGTATAGTGGGGGGATGGATTGAGGGTGTTGGTAGTATAGTGGGGGGATGGATTGAGGGTGTTGGTAGTATAGTGGGGGGATGGATTGAGGGTGTTGGTAGTATAGTGGGGGGATGGATTGAGGGTGTTGGTAGTATAGTGGGGGGATGGATTGAGGGTGTTGGTAGTATAGTGGGGGGATGGATTGAGGGTGTTGGTAGTATAGTGGGGGGATGGATTGAGGGTGTTGGTAGTATAGTGGGGGGATGGATTGAGGGTGTTGGTAGTATAGTGGGGGGATGGATTGAGGGTGTTGGTAGTATAGTGGGGGGATGGATTGAGGGTGTTGGTAGTATAGTGGGGGGATGGATTGAGGGTGTTGGTAGTATAGTGGGGGGATGGATTGAGGGTGTTGGTAGTATAGTGGGGGGATGGATTGAGGGTGTTGGTAGTATAGTGGGGGGATGGATTGAGGGTGTTGGTAGTATAGTGGGGGGATGGATTGAGGGTGTTGGTAGTATAGTGGGGGGATGGATTGAGGGTGTTGGTAGTATAGTGGGGGGATGGATTGAGGGTGTTGGTAGTATAGTGGGGGGATGGATTGAGGGTGTTGGTAGTATAGTGGGGGGATGGATTGAGGGTGTTGGTAGTATAGTGGGGGGATGGATTGAGGGTGTTGGTAGTATAGTGGGGGGATGGATTGAGGGTGTTGGTAGTATAGTGGGGGGATGGATTGAGGGTGTTGGTAGTATAGTGGGGGGATGGATTGAGGGTGTTGGTAGTATAGTGGGGGGATGGATTGAGGGTGTTGGTAGTATAGTGGGGGGATGGATTGAGGGTGTTGGTAGTATAGTGGGGGGATGGATTGAGGGTGTTGGTAGTATAGTGGGGGGATGGATTGAGGGTGTTGGTAGTATAGTGGGGGGATGGATTGAGGGTGTTGGTAGTATAGTGGGGGGATGGATTGAGGGTGTTGGTAGTATAGTGGGGGGATGGATTGAGGGTGTTGGTAGTATAGTGGGGGGATGGATTGAGGGTGTTGGTAGTATAGTGGGGGGATGGATTGAGGGTGTTGGTAGTATAGTGGGGGGATGGATTGAGGGTGTTGGTAGTATAGTGGGGGGATGGATTGAGGGTGTTGGTAGTATAGTGGGGGGATGGATTGAGGGTGTTGGTAGTATAGTGGGGGGATGGATTGAGGGTGTTGGTAGTATAGTGGGGGGATGGATTGAGGGTGTTGGTAGTATAGTGGGGGGATGGATTGAGGGTGTTGGTAGTATAGTGGGGGGATGGATTGAGGGTGTTGGTAGTATAGTGGGGGGATGGATTGAGGGTGTTGGTAGTATAGTGGGGGGATGGATTGAGGGTGTTGGTAGTATAGTGGGGGGATGGATTGAGGGTGTTGGTAGTATAGTGGGGGGATGGATTGAGGGTGTTGGTAGTATAGTGGGGGGATGGATTGAGGGTGTTGGTAGTATAGTGGGGGGATGGATTGAGGGTGTTGGTAGTATAGTGGGGGGATGGATTGAGGGTGTTGGTAGTATAGTGGGGGGATGGATTGAGGGTGTTGGTAGTATAGTGGGGGGATGGATTGAGGGTGTTGGTAGTATAGTGGGGGGATGGATTGAGGGTGTTGGTAGTATAGTGGGGGGATGGATTGAGGGTGTTGGTAGTATAGTGGGGGGATGGATTGAGGGTGTTGGTAGTATAGTGGGGGGATGGATTGAGGGTGTTGGTAGTATAGTGGGGGGATGGATTGAGGGTGTTGGTAGTATAGTGGGGGGATGGATTGAGGGTGTTGGTAGTATAGTGGGGGGATGGATTGAGGGTGTTGGTAGTATAGTGGGGGGATGGATTGAGGGTGTTGGTAGTATAGTGGGGGGATGGATTGAGGGTGTTGGTAGTATAGTGGGGGGATGGATTGAGGGTGTTGGTAGTATAGTGGGGGGATGGATTGAGGGTGTTGGTAGTATAGTGGGGGGATGGATTGAGGGTGTTGGTAGTATAGTGGGGGGATGGATTGAGGGTGTTGGTAGTATAGTGGGGGGATGGATTGAGGGTGTTGGTAGTATAGTGGGGGGATGGATTGAGGGTGTTGGTAGTATAGTGGGGGGATGGATTGAGGGTGTTGGTAGTATAGTGGGGGGATGGATTGAGGGTGTTGGTAGTATAGTGGGGGGATGGATTGAGGGTGTTGGTAGTATAGTGGGGGGATGGATTGAGGGTGTTGGTAGTATAGTGGGGGGATGGATTGAGGGTGTTGGTAGTATAGTGGGGGGATGGATTGAGGGTGTTGGTAGTATAGTGGGGGGATGGATTGAGGGTGTTGGTAGTATAGTGGGGGGATGGATTGAGGGTGTTGGTAGTATAGTGGGGGGATGGATTGAGGGTGTTGGTAGTATAGTGGGGGGATGGATTGAGGGTGTTGGTAGTATAGTGGGGGGATGGATTGAGGGTGTTGGTAGTATAGTGGGGGGATGGATTGAGGGTGTTGGTAGTATAGTGGGGGGATGGATTGAGGGTGTTGGTAGTATAGTGGGGGGATGGATTGAGGGTGTTGGTAGTATAGTGGGGGGATGGATTGAGGGTGTTGGTAGTATAGTGGGGGGATGGATTGAGGGTGTTGGTAGTATAGTGGGGGGATGGATTGAGGGTGTTGGTAGTATAGTGGGGGGATGGATTGAGGGTGTTGGTAGTATAGTGGGGGGATGGATTGAGGGTGTTGGTAGTATAGTGGGGGGATGGATTGAGGGTGTTGGTAGTATAGTGGGGGGATGGATTGAGGGTGTTGGTAGTATAGTGGGGGGATGGATTGAGGGTGTTGGTAGTATAGTGGGGGGATGGATTGAGGGTGTTGGTAGTATAGTGGGGGGATGGATTGAGGGTGTTGGTAGTATAGTGGGGGGATGGATTGAGGGTGTTGGTAGTATAGTGGGGGGATGGATTGAGGGTGTTGGTAGTATAGTGGGGGGATGGATTGAGGGTGTTGGTAGTATAGTGGGGGGATGGATTGAGGGTGTTGGTAGTATAGTGGGGGGATGGATTGAGGGTGTTGGTAGTATAGTGGGGGGATGGATTGAGGGTGTTGGTAGTATAGTGGGGGGATGGATTGAGGGTGTTGGTAGTATAGTGGGGGGATGGATTGAGGGTGTTGGTAGTATAGTGGGGGGATGGATTGAGGGTGTTGGTAGTATAGTGGGGGGATGGATTGAGGGTGTTGGTAGTATAGTGGGGGGATGGATTGAGGGTGTTGGTAGTATAGTGGGGGGATGGATTGAGGGTGTTGGTAGTATAGTGGGGGGATGGATTGAGGGTGTTGGTAGTATAGTGGGGGGATGGATTGAGGGTGTTGGTAGTATAGTGGGGGGATGGATTGAGGGTGTTGGTAGTATAGTGGGGGGATGGATTGAGGGTGTTGGTAGTATAGTGGGGGGATGGATTGAGGGTGTTGGTAGTATAGTGGGGGGATGGATTGAGGGTGTTGGTAGTATAGTGGGGGGATGGATTGAGGGTGTTGGTAGTATAGTGGGGGGATGGATTGAGGGTGTTGGTAGTATAGTGGGGGGATGGATTGAGGGTGTTGGTAGTATAGTGGGGGGATGGATTGAGGGTGTTGGTAGTATAGTGGGGGGATGGATTGAGGGTGTTGGTAGTATAGTGGGGGGATGGATTGAGGGTGTTGGTAGTATAGTGGGGGGATGGATTGAGGGTGTTGGTAGTATAGTGGGGGGATGGATTGAGGGTGTTGGTAGTATAGTGGGGGGATGGATTGAGGGTGTTGGTAGTATAGTGGGGGGATGGATTGAGGGTGTTGGTAGTATAGTGGGGGGATGGATTGAGGGTGTTGGTAGTATAGTGGGGGGATGGATTGAGGGTGTTGGTAGTATAGTGGGGGGATGGATTGAGGGTGTTGGTAGTATAGTGGGGGGATGGATTGAGGGTGTTGGTAGTATAGTGGGGGGATGGATTGAGGGTGTTGGTAGTATAGTGGGGGGATGGATTGAGGGTGTTGGTAGTATAGTGGGGGGATGGATTGAGGGTGTTGGTAGTATAGTGGGGGGATGGATTGAGGGTGTTGGTAGTATAGTGGGGGGATGGATTGAGGGTGTTGGTAGTATAGTGGGGGGATGGATTGAGGGTGTTGGTAGTATAGTGGGGGGATGGATTGAGGGTGTTGGTAGTATAGTGGGGGGATGGATTGAGGGTGTTGGTAGTATAGTGGGGGGATGGATTGAGGGTGTTGGTAGTATAGTGGGGGGATGGATTGAGGGTGTTGGTAGTATAGTGGGGGGATGGATTGAGGGTGTTGGTAGTATAGTGGGGGGATGGATTGAGGGTGTTGGTAGTATAGTGGGGGGATGGATTGAGGGTGTTGGTAGTATAGTGGGGGGATGGATTGAGGGTGTTGGTAGTATAGTGGGGGGATGGATTGAGGGTGTTGGTAGTATAGTGGGGGGGATGGATTGAGGGGTGTTGGTAGTATAGTGGGGGGATGGATTGAGGGTGTTGGGTAGTATAGTGGGGGGAGGGATTGAGGGTGTTGGTAGTATGAGTGGGGGGATGGATTGAGGGTGTTGGTAGTATAGTGGGGGGATGGATTGAGGGTGTTGGTTAGTATAGTGGGGGGATGGATTGAGGGTGTTGAGTAGTATAGTGGGGGGATGGATTGAGGAGTGTTGGTAGTATAGTGGGGGGATGGATTGAGGGTGTTGGTAGTTATGAGTGGGGGGGATGTGATGAGGGTGTTTGGTAGTATAGTGGGGGATGGAT
>JAUCBJ010000383.1:0-27639 GCA_032718475.1 Nemertoderma westbladi | reverse complement strand
TCGTAGGCCTACGCTACTGTGTATTGAAATAATTAATATCCTAAGAAAATAATTGATTAACTTACCAGTAAGAAAATAATAATTACTGTAGGGCCTACTGTGACTGTCATAATAAATATAATAATTTATCAACTTACTGGTAAGAAGAAAATACTTTATCATCTTAAAGATAATAATTAATTACGCAGTACTGTTTGGTAACTGAAAGGTGAAGAAAATAATAAATTGTGCAGGCGCACTGGTAACTTAAATAAATAATTAATTAACTTCGGAAAATAATAATTATCTTATTTTATTAACTCCTCCAGTCCTCCTAGCTAAGTAGTCAGGCAGACATTCAGCACTCAGGCTCAAGCAGTCTTTGAAACTTAGCTTAGTACAGTTATTACCGGCACTCTTACACTGTCAATCAAAAGCACCCTGTTGTTGTTGTAGGTTTACTCAAGGCTGTATTTCCTTGCATGTAGCCGCATTATATCCAGCCCTCAGATGAGTGTCCGAGATTCCTGTCGGCGGCTTTGATCATAAAGCAAGCTGGATAAAATTTACAAACTCCCCAAGCCACCCCTCAAACGGGTGGAATTTAGCCCAGAAGAACGAATTAGGACACCCATTAAAGGGCTGGATTGTCCACCCGTCTAACGGGTGAAAGTTCCTAGCTGCTGTATGGCGGTATGCTACTGCAGATGCAGTACTTACTGTGCTATGATATTTGATTCGCTTCCTATCCCAGTCAGCCAGTCATCGGACCACCCACCCTGACTGCCTGACGCTGGGTGACGCTGACTGGCTGACCACTGACTGACTGACGTACCGGAAATCTTGTCAGCTTGTGAGGCAAAACTCAGCCGCTACGCTACATGCCATCATGTCAGCATGTGTCATGCCACGCCCTGCACCCTGACGTCACATTCATCTGTTCATACATTGAACTGTTGATCAGTTTGCAGTTGAACGATTGAATTACAAACAATAATTCAGTAATCAGGCTGTCAGGTAATTCTGTAATTTGGTAAGTCGCAGCTCTCAGTAGGCCTACTGCAGTACCGGTACCGTTACTGCAGTACTACTGTCTGACTGTCTTACCTGCTAGCCTGCCAGCTGCTTACTGTTATAAGCCTACTGTCAGACTGTCACTGTAGTCCTGTCAGCCTGTCTGCTGTCAGGTCAGCAGGTACTCGTCACTTGTCATTGTCACTCGTCAGCTCGTACTACTGCCGTACTGTACTACGGTAGTACTGGTCCGGTAGTACTGTCAGACTGTAGTACCGGCATTGCAGTACTGTTGTAGGACTACCCCCTACCCTACCACATAGCCTACCACTGCAGCACTGTCTGTCAGACTGTGGACTGTCAGACGGTACCACACCAAACTGCAGAACTGCCAAAACAATACAGCAATAGGTCTACCCAACTACTGAAATACCAGTTCACACTTCACATCCTGACAGCAGTTAACGACTGAACGAGTTTGCCAGTACCGGTACTGCAGTATGCTGGTATATGTAGACAGGTAGAAGGCCTACTGCCAGACTGCCTACCGCTGTACGCTGTACCGCGACCGGTTGTGGAGCAGTCAGTCATAGAAGACAACAAAACAATGACAACAAATAATTTTCATTACTAATTTTGAAAATGCCGCCGCCGTACTGTCATGCCTGCCTTGCACCAGCCATGTACAACGAACGACGCACATTGTGCATCATAGTTAAGCAACAATTAAGCTACATTAGGCAACAAAGCCGCGCCAACCCGATCAATCAATAATATTTAAAACCATAGCCACATGCCACAAAAACCGGTGGAAAATCTCTGTTTACCCCAGAATTTCAGAACACCCTTTTTTAACGAAGTTAACCTATTTTAACGGTATACTGTAGGAGCTATGAAGATCGTGGTAAGTACTAAAATGCACAACGAGCAACAATGACCAACAATGAGCAACATTGAGCAACAACGAGCAACAATGACTGTTGCTGCACGTGTGAACTTAGCCTTTTTAGATTACTTATTTTACTAATTTTAAGCTCAAAACACCATTTTTATTTTTCATTATTTTATTTGGTTGCGATATAATAGTGACTATTTCAGTTATGCCATGCTTTACTAAGGGTTTTAACGCCATCTAGTGCCATTATACGCATATCCTACCTATAATAATGCCCAATTGGCTGTGTTATTCTATTACGGTTAATCTGATACTGTATGTATAAGCTCGGTTGGTTGAATGCTTTACTCACTCATCAGTACATGATTGATCTGCTGAGGAGTTACACCTCCCATGCAGAGTTTTAACTGCCGGTCAGGTTTTTAATGACTGGAAATTATTACATGTCTAAGTCTAATATCTGGAGTTTAACATTTGAACTAAATTCATTGTTAATAATTGAATTATATTTAACTGTGTTATATTTGATATTCTGCTAGTAAACTCAATTTGCTGTTATTATTTGCTTAATACTACTACTACTAGGTCGAGCGAACTCGGACAGTGGAAATGAGATCCTTCCAGGCTTCCCGATTCTCCATAGTTGTCGCAATTTCGTTGCTCCCAAGTTCAGTATCCCTTTCAAGTTGATCTATATATGTTATGGCAGGTCGTCCACGACTACGCTTTCCATGAGTTGGTTGCCAGAGAAGTAGATCTGGTATGACCTCGTCTTTACTTCGCCAGCAGTGCCCACTGAATCTTAATCTGCGTTCACGGAGGGTGGTTGATACAGGTGGTATTGTACTATAAAGCTCGGCGTTTGTCATATGTTGTCTCCAGCTGATGTTTAGGGCTGCCCTTAGTAGTCTTGTGTAGCAACCATCAATTCGTTTTTCAAGTGATTTAGTCAGTGTCCAGGTCTCACCCCCGTATAAAAATACACTTTCCACTGTGGCTCGAAAGAACTTAGTCTTCAGGTGCCTGGAGAGATCTGATTTCCAGATGGTATCCATTTTTGATAGAGCTACCCAAGCCTTTGCTTTCCTAACTTCTATGTCCTTTTTGCTACTCTCTATCCATGATCCAAGGTACTGGAAGTCATCGACCTTCCTTAGTTGATTATTATCAATGGTTGTCAAGAATTGGTGAATTCGGTCTTGGTAGCATTTATATGCAATCCAACCTCCTTAGCAGCCCTCTCCACTTTATTTAGTAGAAGCTGTGCATCTGCTAGCGTATTAGAGAGCAGGGCGATGTCATCAGCAAAGTCGGTGTCTGTGACTGTAGTTGCCGGATATCTACTACTTCTGCGTTCTTGAAGTGTGAATCCCAGATCTTCACCCTTTGTGGCCGTCCTCATTGCGTAATCCAGCACAATTACAAATAGTAATGGTGCTAATGTGTCACCGTAGTGCAAGTATCTGAGCTATTGTTGATCTACTTGGTCGAAATCCGTTTTGGCTCTTACGCAGTAGTTTCTCTATGTGAGGCCTAATCCTATATAGAATCATTTTATTGTATATTTTGGCAGCTACCACAAGCAGACAGATCCCACGATAGTTTGTTGGTATGCCGAGGTCTCCTTTCTTGGGGAGAGGCTTTAGTTGACCTTTAGTCCAAATCGTCCTTAGCTTTCGCAACCTTGTTAATGTTTTCGGTTGTTGGTTGTTCGGTTTTAACTTTGTAGGCTATCTTAAGATCTTCTCTCTTACAAGTAACCTCAGAGTTTTGCCATGGCACATACTGTTTTCGTTTAGGTTTCTGGGGGATATGCCTCTTAGCTGATTCCTTGTGGGCTGTTATTATATTCTGGTATATTGAATCGGTGGATTGGTCTTCATCCATTGACTGAAGTGCTTCAAAGCGGTTTTGAACTTCTACTGTATAAGCATCCTTTACAGCATTGTCAGTTCTGAGTTTCTCCCAGTCATAGTTGATTTGCTTGCTTGTCCTGGGTTTGCTGGCTCTCAAACTGAGTCTGATCTCAGCAGTCACAATTCTGTGGTCCGAACCAATTAGGTTGAACGAGCTGTATGCCTCGCAGTTGATCATGCTATTTCTCCACTTTTTGTTTATAAGGATGTAATCCAGTTGTGCTTTGGTTCCATTAGGGTATTGAAAGGTCCATAGCTTCCCCTTACTCTTTTCGAATGTGTTGTTTGTTGGTATCAATTCACATTCTTCCATTAGGTCTAAAAGTAAGTACCCATTTCTGTTAGAACTGGTGTTATAGGTGTAACCCTTTATGTCTTCTGGGCCAATTTGCGCATTCAGGTCACCAGCAATGACTTTAACATTGTGTTTCGGGATGTCCTTAATAAGTCCAGTCAGTTCTTCATAAAACTTGACTGCTTGTTCTGGCTCTGATGCATTGGTTGGACTGTAGCAACATATAACTGTTGTCTTGGGATTCCCATCAAATGTTGCGATCATAACCCTGGAATTTATAGATTCGATGTTGTTTAGGGTCTTAAGTGCAAATGGGCTTAGCAGAATTCCTACTCCACCAATTGATGCATTGGCCGAGTTTCTTACTGCTGAGCTTGTTACTAATGTCCATCCATTTCCAATGTCATTGTACTTCATGGCAGTGTCTTCATGACAAATCCGATGTTCTTGGATGCAGATGATGTCGATGTTATATTCCATTGCCAGAGCGACCATGTCACCCTGTTTGCTCTGTGCTTTCAGCGTGCGTGCGTTCATTGTAGCAATCTTTAGTGTCTTTTTACATTTCAACAGGTTGGTTCTTCTTTCTTCTCTGTCTATTTGCTTAATATATCGCCGCTATTACGGAATCAAGGAAGTTTTACACGCGCCACAACCAGGTGGGCACTATAATTAAGTATCAGTGAAAATCTGGACAATTGCATCAGATTTATGTGTGCCGTCGTACCTCTAACTTAATAAATAATTAATATATGGCGATATTTCAGACCATTATTGTAAGCAAAGCTTTTATTATTAATTATATCACGATTGAGAGTTGTCACAAATTGAATACTGTAGCGATATCAATATAATTAGACCGAAGACTTGTTACAATACGTTTCATCTAAAGGGAAACACAGTTGCTAGACTTGAGTCCTTACATAATTAATTAGTCAGGCATTTGCTATACATATATATATTTGTTATACTGTGTTGCCACACCCTCTCGGTACTGTATATCAGTAAAATATAATAGACGATCAAATACCATATTAAACTAAGTGAAATATAGCGCAAATCAATACATAAAAGAAAAAAGGGGTTGAATATTGAATAAACAGATATATTGAGCGGCCTTCGTTGAGGGTATACTACTGTAGCGCAATTCCGTTCTTTGTATCAGACCGGACAGTTAGAACTTATCTACATGTGTTTTCAGCTTAATCATAAAAGTGTCACAATATATGAAATTGAGATTGAAAGAACATATTTTTTGTCAAATGCGCTAACAATGACCAACAATGAGCAACAATGAGCAACAATGACCAACAACGAGCAACAATGAGCAACAATGACCAACCAACAATGAGCAACAACGAGAAACAACGACCAACAACGAGCAACAACGAGCAACAATGAGCAACAACGAGCAACAATGAGCAACAACGAGCAATAATAAAGTACAACAACGAACAACAATGAGCAACAATGAACAACAACGGGCAACAACGAGTAATAATAAAGCACAACAACGACCAACAATGAGCAACAACGAGCGACAATGAGCAACAATGAGCAACAACGAACAACAATGAGCAACAACGAGCAACAATGAGCAACAACGTGCAACAACGAGCAACATTGAGCAACAACGTGCAAAAACAAGTAATAATAAAGTACAACAATGAGCAACAACGAGAAACAATGAGCAACAACGAACAATAATAAAGTACAACAACGAACAACAATGAGCAACAACGAGCAATAATAAAGTAGAACAACTAGGTACAATGAGCACAACAATGAGCAACAATGAACAATAACGAGCAATAATGAGCAACATTGAGCAACAATGAGCAACAACGAGCAATAATAAAGTAGAACAACGAGCTACAATAAGCAACAATGAGATACAACGAACAACAATGAGCAATAACGAGCAACAATGAGCAACAAAGAGGAACGACGAGCAACAACGAGCAACATTGAGCAACAATGAACAAACAATGAGCAACAACGAGCAACAATGAACAACAACGAGCAATAATGAGCAACATTGAGCAACAATGAGTAACAACGAGTAATAATAAAGTACAACAACGAGCACCAATGAGGAACAACGAGCAACAATGAACAAACAATGAGCAACAACGAGCAACAATGAGGAACAATGAGCAACAATGAGCAACAGTGAGCAACAATGAGCAACAACGAGTAATAATAAAGTACAACAACAAGCAACGATGAGGAACAACGAGCAACAATGAGCAACAATGAGATACAACGAACAACAATGAGCAACAACGAGCAACAATGAGCAATAATAAAGTAGAACAACGAGCTAAAATGAGCAACAACGAGCAATAATAAAGTAGAACAACGAGCTACAATGAGCAACAACGAACAACAATGAGGCAACAACGAGCTACAATGAGCAACAACGAACAACAATGAGCAACAACGAGCAACAATGCGCAACAACGAGCAACAACGAGCAACATTGAGAAACAACGAGCAATACCGAGTTATAATAAAGTACAACAACGAGCAACAATGAGCAACAACGAACAACAACGATCAACAATGACCAACAACGAGCAACAATGAGCAATAATATAGTAGGTCAACGAGCAATAATAAAGTAGAACAACGAGCTACAATGAGCAACAACGAACAACAATGAGGCAGCAATGAGCAACAATGAGCAACAACGAGCAACCATGACCAACAACGAGCAACAACGAGCAAAAAGAGCAACAATAAGCCACACTGATTGCCGCTGCTGGCAGTAACTTATGCCATTTATCCCCATCCTCCATTATAAAGGAACACGTAGTTTCAGATGATATAAAATGGCTAATAGATGGGAAATAAATGGGGCGGGGTAGTATTTTTTATTTTGAACATGTCTCCAATGAGGTTGAAAAATGCATAGAAAACAAACGATATTTCCGATGTCAGTTTGAATATTTGGTGGAATGTAGTCTGTCCGTCTGTCGGTTGTCTGTCTGTCTGTCTATCTTACATTTTGACAGGCAGATTGGCAGACAGATATTCCTCGATAACTCGAGAACTAAAAGAGATCTCTCTAAGCCGTTTTCATTGTTGCTCATTGTTGCTCGTTGTTGTACTTTATTATTGCTCGTTGTTGTTCGTTGTAGCTCATTGTTGCTCGATGTTCTACTTTATTATTGCTCGTTGTTGCTCATTATTGCACTTTGTTGCTCATTGTAGCACGTTGTTGTACTTTATTATTGCTCCTTATTGCTCCTTGTTGCTCGTTGTTGTTCGTTGTAGCTCATTGTTGATCATTGTTGTCCGTTGTTGGTCATTGTTGTTCGTGGTTGCTCATTGTAGCTCGTTGTTGTACTTTATTTTTGCTCGCTGTTCCTCTTTGTTGCTCGTTGTTGCCTCATTGTTGCTCGTTGTTGTCACATTGTTGTTCGTTGTTGCCACATTGTTGTTCGTTGTTGCTCATTGTTGCCTCATTGTTGTTCGTTGTTGCTCATTGGTGTTCGTTGTTGGTCGTTATTGTTCGTTGTTGCTCTTTGTTGTCCGTTGTTGCTCATTGTTGTTCGTTGTTGCTCATTGTAGCACGTTGTTGTACTTTATTATTGCTCCTTATTGCTCCTTGTTGCTCGTTGTTGTTCGTTGTAACGCATTGTTGATCATTGTTGTCCGTTGTTGCTCATTGTTGTTCGTGGTTGCTCATTGTAGCTCGTTGTTGTACTTTATTTTTGCTCGCTGTTCCTCTTTGTTGCTCGTTGTTGTCTCATTGTTGCTCGTTGTTGCCACATTGTTGTTCGTTGTTGCCACATTGTTGTTCGTTGTTGCTCATTGTTGCCTCATTGTTGTTCGTTGTTGCTCATTGGTGTTCGTTGTTGGTCGTTATTGTTCGTTGTAGCTCATTGTTGCTCGTTGTTGTACTTTATTATTGCTTGTTATTGCTCATTGTTGCTTGTTGTTGCTCATTGTTGCTCGTTATTGCTCATTGTTGCTCGTTGTTGTTCGTTGTAGCTCATTGTTGCCCGTTGTTGTACTTTAATATTGCTCATTGTTGCTCGTTGTTGCATCATTGTTGTTCGTTTTTGCTCATTGTTGCTCATTGTTGTCCGTTGTTGCTCATTGTTGTTCGTTGTAGCTCATTGTAGATCGTTGTTGTACTTTATTATTCCTCGTTGTTGCTCATTGTTGCTTGTTGTTGCTCATTGTTGCTCATTGTTGCTCGTTGTTGTTCGTTGTAGCTCATTGTTGCTCGTTGTTGTACCTTACTATTGCTCGCTGTTGCTCATTGTCGCTCTTTGTTGCTCGTTGATGCTCGTTGTTGTACATTGTTGTTCGTTGTTGCTCATTGTAGCTCGTTGCTGTACTTTATTATTGCTCATTGTTGCTCGTTGTTGTACCTTATTATTGCTCGTTGTTGCTCATTGTTGTCCGTAGTTGCTCATTGTTGTTCGTTGTTGCTCATTGTAGCTCGTTGTGTTACTTTATTATTACTCGTTGTTGCTCATTGTTGCTCATTGTTGCTTGTTGTTGCTCATTGTTGCTCATTGTTGCTCGTTGTTGTTCGTTGTAGCTCATTGTTGCTCGTTGTTGTACCTTACTATTGCTCGCTGTTGCTCATTGTTGCTCTTTGTTGCTCATTGTTGCTCGTTGTTGTACATTGTTGTCCGTTGTTGCTCATTGTTGTTTGTTGTTGCTCATTGTAGCTCGTTGCTGTACTTTATTATTGCTCATTGTTGCTCGTTGTTGTACCTTGTTATTGCTCGTTGTTGCTCATTGTTGCTCGTTGATGCTCATTGTTGTCCGTTGTTGCTCATTGTTGTTCGTTGTTGCTCATTGTAGCTCGTTGTTGTACTTTAATATTGCTCGTTATTGCTCATTGTTGCTCGTTGTTGTTCGTTGTAGCTCATTGTTGCCCATTGTTGTCCGTTGTTGCTCATTGTTGTTCGTTGTTGTACTTTATCTTTGCTCGCTGTTCCTCATTGTTGCTCGTTGTTGCTCATTGTTGCCTCATTGTTGTTCGTTGTAGCTCATTGTTGCTCGTTGTTGTACTTTATTATTGCTTGTTGTTGCTCATTGTTGCTTGTTGTTGCTCATTGTTGTTCGTTATTGCTCATTGTTGCTCGTTGTTGTTCGTTGTAGCTCATTGTTGCTCGTTGTTGTACTTTATTATTGCTCATTGGTGCTCGTGGTTTCCTCATTGTTGTTCGTTGTTGCTCATTGTTGTTCGTTGTGTTGCTCATTGGTGTTCGTTGAAGTTGCTCGTTGTTGTTCGTTGTAGCTCATTGTTGCTCGTTGGTGTACTGTACATTATTATTGCTTGTTATTGCTCATTGTTGCTTGTTGTTGCTCATTGTTGCTCGTTATTGCTCGTTGTTGTTCGTTGTAGCTCATTGTTGCTCGTTGTTTTACTTTATTATTGCTCATTGTTGCTCGTTGTTGCATCATTGTTGTTCGTTGTTGCTCATTGTGTTGTTCGTTGTTGCTCATTGTTGCTCGTTGTTGCTCGTTGTTGCTCATTGTTGCTCGTTGTTGGTCATTGTTGCTCGTTGTTGCTCGTTGTTGCTCATTGTTGTTCGTTATTGCTCATTGTTGCTCGTTGTTGTTCGTTGTAGCTCATTGTTGATCATTGTTGTCCGTTGTTGCTCATTGTAGCTCGTTGTTGTACTTTATTTTTGATCGCTGTTCCTCTTTGTTGCTCGTTGTTGCCTCATTGTTGCTCGTTGTTGTCACATTGTTGTTCGTTGTTGCCACATTGTTGTTCGTTGTTGCTCATTGTTGCCTCATTGTTGTTCGTTGTTGCTCATTGGTGTTCGTTGTTGGTCGTTATTGTTCGTTGTTGCTCTTTGTTGTCCGTTGTTGCTCATTGTTGTTCGTTGTTGCTCATTGTAGCACGTTGTTGTACTTTATTATTGCTCCTTATTGCTCCTTGTTGCTCGTTGTTGTTCGTTGTAACGCATTGTTGATCATTGTTGTCCGTTGTTGCTCATTGTTGTTCGTGGTTGCTCATTGTAGCTCGTTGTTGTACTTTATTTTTGCTCGCTGTTCCTCTTTGTTGCTCGTTGTTGTCTCATTGTTGCTCGTTGTTGCCACATTGTTGTTCGTTGTTGCCACATTGTTGTTCGTTGTTGCTCATTGTTGCCACATTGTTGTTCGTTGTTGCTCATTGGTGTTCGTTGTTGGTCGTTATTGTTCGTTGTAGCTCATTGTTGCTCGTTGTTGTACTTTATTATTGCTTGTTATTGCTCATTGTTGCTTGTTGTTGCTCATTGTTGCTCGTTATTGCTCATTGTTGCTCGTTGTTGTTCGTTGTAGCTCATTGTTGCCCGTTGTTGTACTTTAATATTGCTCATTGTTGCTCGTTGTTGCATCATTGTTGTTCGTTTTTGCTCATTGTTGCTCATTGTTGTCCGTTGTTGCTCATTGTTGCTCGTTGTTGTTCGTTGTAGCTCATTGTTGCTCGTTGTTGTACCTTACTATTGCTCGCTGTTGCTCATTGTCGCTCTTTGTTGCTCATTGTTGCTCGTTGTTGTACATTGTTGTTCGTTGTTGCTCATTGTAGCTCGTTGCTGTACTTTATTATTGCTCATTGTTGCTCGTTGTTGTACCTTATTATTGCTCGTTGTTGCTCTTTGTTGCTCATTGTTGTCCGTAGTTGCTCATTGTTGTTCGTTGTTGCTCATTGTAGCTCGTTGTGTTACTTTATTATTCCTCGTTGTTGCTCATTGTTGCTCATTGTTGCTTGTTGTTGCTCATTGTTGCTCATTGTTGCTCGTTGTTGTTCGTTGTAGCTCATTGTTGCTCGTTGTTGTACCTTACTATTGCTCGCTGCTGCTCATTGTTGCTCTTTGTTGCTCATTGTTGCTCGTTGTTGTACATTGTTGTCCGTTGTTGCTTATTGTTGTTTGTTGTTGCTCATTGTAGCTCGTTGCTGTACTTTATTATTGCTCATTGTTGCTCGTTGTTGTACCTTGTTATTGCTCGTTGTTGCTCATTGTTGCTCGTTGTTGCTCATTGTTGTCCGTTGTTGCTCATTGTTGTTCGTTGTTGCTCATTGTAGCTCGTTGTTGTACTTTAATATTGCTCGTTATTGCTCATTGTTGCTCGTTGTTGTTCGTTGTAGCTCATTGTTGCCCATTGTTGTCCGTTGTTGCTCATTGTTGTTCGTTGTTGTACTTTATATTTGCTCACTGTTCCTCATTGTTGCTCGTTGTTGCTCATTGTTGCCTCATTGTTGTTCGTTGTAGCTCATTGTTGCTCGTTGTTGTACTTTATTATTGCTTGTTGTTGCTCATTGTTGCTTGTTGTTGCTCATTGTTGTTCGTTATTGCTCATTGTTGCTCGTTGTTGTTCGTTGTAGCTCATTGTTGCTCGTTGTTGTACTTTATTATTGCTCATTGGTGCTCGTGGTTGCCTCATTGTTGTTCGTTGTTGCTCATTGTTGTTCGTTGTGTTGCTCATTGGTGTTCGTTGAAGTTGCTCGTTGTTGTTCGTTGTAGCCCATTGTTGCTCGTTGGTGTACTGTACTTTATTATTGCTTGTTATTGCTCATTGTTGCTTGTTGTTGCTCATTGTTGCTCGTTATTGCTCGTTGTTGTTCGTTGTAGCTCATTGTTGCTCGTTGTTTTACTTTATTATTGCTCATTGTTGCTCGTTGTTGCATCATTGTTGTTCGTTGTTGCTCATTGTGTTGTTCGTTGTTGCTCATTGTTGCTCGTTGTTGCTCGTTGTTGCTCATTGTTGCTCGTTGTTGGTCATTGTTGCTCTTTGTTGCTCATTGTTGTTCGTTATTGCTCATTGTTGCTCGTTGTTGTTCGTTGTAGCTCATTGTTGCTCGTTGTTGTACTTTATTATTGCTCATTGTTTCTCGTTGTTGCCTCATTGTTGTTCGTTGTTGCTCATTGTTGTTCGTTGTGTTGCTCGTTGTTGTTCGTTGTAGCTCATTGTTGCTCGTTGGTGTACTGTACTTTATTATTGCTCATTATTGCTTGTTGTTGCTCATTGTTGCTCGTTATTGCTCGTTGTTGTTCGTTGTAGCTCATTGTTGCTCGTTGTTGTACTTTATTATTGCTCATTGTTGCTCGTTGTTGCATCATTGTTGTTCGTTGTTGCTCATTGTGTTGTTCATTGTTGCTCATTGTTGCTCGTTGTTGCTCATTGTTGCTCGTTGTTGGTCATTGTTGCTCGTTGTTGTTCATTGTTGCTCGTTGTGCATTTTGGCACCTACCCTAGGCATAATAATTCTGAACACGATAATAAACCACCGCATTTCCGTACAATTAATCTAAACCAACACGTTCCATTTTCCAATCAACACCTATCATCAAAATCGATGAGACATTAGGTACCATCCATAAAATAAATATCTGTAATTGCACCGTACTTTAATTATAAACATGCGCTCCTAATTACAGTATGTACGGTACGGGTGCAAACGCTGTGCCGACAGTGTCGGCGTAACGTACTGCCGACAGTGTCGGCATAACGTTGTGTCGACGGTGTCGCCGTTACGTAGTGCCAACAGTGTCGGCGTTACGTAGTGCCGACAGTGTCGGCGTTACGTTGCGCCGACAGTGTCGGCATTACGTTGTGCCGACAGTGTCGGCGTTACGTTGCGTCGACAGTGTATCGGCGTTATGTTGCGCCGACCGTGTCTGCGTTTCGTTGTGCCGACAGTGTCAGCATTACGTTCTGCCGACAGTGTGGAGGGCTGAACCTAAATTCAAATACGTTGTGTATTCTAAGTAAGTCAATAAGTAGTGTATTCCTATGGGCTTATTTGGTCATTTTGGTGAGGCGTTTTAACTCGACTCAGCTAAATCCAGACTGTCTGTCTCCTTGGCCATCTATTTTTTGTTGCTCTGACTAAATGTCGGTTCGATTTCATTTTTATTATTGACAGATTGCTAACTGCTGTAGCTCATAGGGAGTTGAATGCGGCTTTGTTAAAGGTTGAAGAGTATGTATAATAATTATCCTATCTGATTAATACTTATCCTGCTCCTTTGTGTAGCTTCAGTATAGAGTCATTATGAAATGGCGACACTGTCTGAAGGCATCCTAATTCTATTTTTATAGTAGTACTGTACCTGGGTCTGTTACATGGTGAGAGGCTTAAATGGCGACACTCTGTCTAGAACGAGTTCGGTGTACTATAATGAGATTCACTATTCACATGGTGTCGTCGCGTTTCGGCAACAGTCGCGTTTCGGCAAAAAAAGTTGCGTTTCGGCTAAAAAGGTGCGATTCGGCAAAAAAGATGCGTTTCGGCAAAAATCGGCGTTTCGGCAACAGTCGCGATTCGGCAAAAGGTTGCGTTTCGGCAAAATTATTTCTTTATTGCAGGAGAATACACTGTGGAGTAGAGTTGCCGCCCTGTGCCCATTGCAGGAAAGTAAAAGAGGCCGGTGGCGTCAACATGAATTTTAGTTTGTGCTGATATACTGTATTACCTTAATTGCAAATAACAATAACACGAGGAGTGGGGCCTTTGTGCAGCAAAAGCTGCAAGCCATCTTAACGAACAATTATAATTTTACTATGGCCAGTTATATCTTTGGCTTCCGACACACACACTGACACACTCACCCCCCATAAACTTTTAGAACAATAGTATAATTATAACATTTCGCTGATGGTTCAAAGTTTTGACTCGCCCCACAAATTTGATTTAGTTTCACCGCTTAGGTTTGGTTTGATTTACGTGCCCTGCCCTGCCATCTGTGATGTTCTCATTGTAGTTTTAGGAACTAATTACGGGAAAGAATAGGGTGTCAGCTTTGAACTTTTTAAATCGAAACTTAAGAGTTGAAAAGGAGTTTCAGCACCACAGGGTGTTTTCATGTAAATTTGGTGCTTTCGAATTATAACAATAATAATAATAAATAAACTAAATTAGTAGTTAGAGTGTATAATTAATCATTGTGGCCGTGTTGGTTCATGGTTAACCCTATTAGTACCGGGCTATAAAATGTTGTACAAATACCGGGGAGGGGTCATATTGACCCCCCCCCCCCCCCTCTAAAATCTACAAATTTTTACGAAAACGTCTGATTTTTTGTTTGTACGTAGGTATCACTAGTCAGGATCCGACCGAAAAAAAAAATTTTCGAAAAAATGTACTGGGGTGGTTATATTGCAGCACCAAAATTACAAGTAGTGCACAATTTTCAGAAAATTTGAAGCTGACATTTTTCGTCTAATTGTTTTTCAATACAGGTTTTCTGGGGCGCAAAATACATTGGAAGATATTTAAAAATGATATGATTACCATAAATGGCTGTTTAGTCCTCTCTGCGTAGGAAAAAAATGAAAAAAACAAGTTACCAGCACTTTTCAGTTAGAACACAAAATTTTTAATTCACTTATGCGATGCTATAAATTCACATTTTCAGGTTTTCTAGGGCGCTGATTCTAATGGAATACATTTCAAATATGCCAGATCATTGCTACTTGTATTTTTCGACGTAATTTGGCAAATTTTGGTGCTAGGACCAAATTTCGTACTGTCATCGGCGAAATGCCATTTTCAATAAATATATTTACTCGACATACTGTACAGTATGTCTCAGAATAGAGTAACCAATCAGCATTCAGATTCAGACCGTATATATAAAGCTCAACCATCAGACTTTCCGATTCTTTCTGTATTCTATTTCAATCATAACATTTTTCCCACAAATTTGGTTATTACTTTTTCTGCCTTTTCCGCTTTCCTACTTCAGTACTCCATCATTCAGAATTTAGCCCTTTCTTTCACATTCAGACATTGCAGCCTTAGTAGATCTTTACTTTAGATAATTTAATATTCAGATTCAACATCCAGCATCCAGTCCACATTTATAATAAAATGCAAGATGACATACCGTAACCACTGTCTTTAAACATTTTCCATCAGTCCATGCAGACAGAATTAGCGATCAACCAAAATAGAACATAGTTTAGCTCAGTTCAGTAGTTCCGCCGCGAACATTATAACCAAATTTAATTTTTTAAGCTACCTTACCGGTACTCTACACATATTCAGACAGTTAGACATTTCAAATATTCCGGCATTCCTTCACCCTGCAGCCCTGCCTAGTACAGTTAGCAGTAGTACCGGCAGACCGGTACATCAGGATATATAGGCAGATCTGCAGATACGCTTATTACAATATAAGCCTTATGGTACCGGTACCTAGCAGCCTAGGCCCCATACCGGTATGGTCCTACAGCCTGACTGCCCTATCATCCTCTGATCCTATTGCTGTATTGTGTATTGTAATCGAGATTGCATAGGCCTATGTTCCTGTACCTGTATCTCTGTATCTGTATAGGGTAAACTGGGGTAATTTGGGACATGGGGGAATTTGGGACAGGCTGGGGTAATTTGGGACAAGTCTTTCCTTAACTGTAAGTGCAGTGGGGTGTGGTGGGTTGTTTAAATTATAGGCCTACACTTATCTTCATACTTTCTCTAGCTCTTTTAAATGCTGTAGGGCTGTCGGGTAGACTAGCCGTCACAGGTAAGTCGCAAGTGTAAGGTGTTCGCTTTCAGATATTTCGCCCTCTAGCAGCCAGACTGGAGAACTGCAGCAGCAGCAGATTAATAGCCTTCCTCAAAAAGACACAGCATGTAGTCGTGGTCAGGTACTTATATTCCAAGACTCAGCTTAAACAGATTACAGTGTACAGGATTAAGACTGTAAGATGAAGAAAATGGAGACATGGGCAAGCGGAAGATCACTTTCATACATTTTGCCCTCTAGGAGCAGACTGGAGAACAGAACTGCAGACCAATTACCGACCCCACCAAGACTGCAAGACACACTACTGACGCAGGATGTATTCTAAAGAGAGCACATACTGATACATACAGACAGACAGACAACATATTTGACAAGTATCAGCTAGGACGGATCATAAATAATGGAATGAGTCAAGGATGTCACTTTCAGACATTTTTGCCCTCTAGCGGCAGACTGGAGAACAGATGACCGATAACCTTCTTCCCAAAGATTCAACATGTGGTATAGCAGTATAGTAGGGCCTATCGAGTAGCATAAGGTAATCGAATTAGAATCACGGAAATGGGAGAAGGTTTTCCAGTTTTCACTTTCAGACATTTCGCCCTCTATGAGCAGACTGGAGAACTGCAGATGAATCACCTTCCTCAAAAAGACACATCATGTAGTCGTGATCTGGTACTATACTGCTATATTCCAAGACTCAACTTAAACAGATTAAGATCAAGTAAATGGCAAAATGGGTACAGGGGAAGTGGAAGGTTATCACTTTCATACATTTTGCCCTCTAGTGGTAGTGCAGACCACTTACCGACCCCTCCAAGACACAGCAGCAGCAGCACATTGATGCAGGATGTATTCTGGCTGAGCACATACTGGCATAAAGACAGACAGACATACAATATATTTTTGACAAGTTTCAGCTTGAACGGATCATAAATAACGGAATGAGCCAAGGATTTCACTTTCAGATATTCGGCCCTCTAGCGGCAGACTAAAGAACTGCATGCAGATTAGCCCCCTTTGAATGACACATGACAGCTATGAGCTAATGGTCGGTCTAATACAAGTATGACAAGTTTCAGTATTGTCTTTTGGTCGGATTAAATGCAGAGAGATGGCAGATGGGAGGACATTTATTAATGTTTGACATGTAGCCCTCTAGCGGGAGACTGTTGTACTGATGGTGTCGAACAGTCTCTAAAATCCCAACTTTTGGTCTTATTGATGCATTGTACAATTTCTCAACAAAGTTTGTGTCAATTACAATGGGCTACTACTGTTCGATTTATGTTATGTCCCAAATTCCCCCAACTGTCCCAAATTACCCCATGCTGGGGTAATTTGGGACATTGATGAATATTAATTAAAAAAAGGTAATTAATTATTTGAAAATAAAAATTAAGTAAATAGTTTGATAGAATGGGTACATGGTGCATACTTGATAAGGTCGGATTATCAAAAAAATGTTTTTAAGATTCTGAAAAAAGCTTTAAAGGACGATTTTGTCCCAAATTACCCCAGTTTACCCTAGTCCAGTAGTCCAATATCAGACTTTTAAGATTATTTTGTAGGTACGGTAGGCCTAGAAACCTATTGGTAGGCCTAGAAACCTGCTGGTAGGCCAAACAGCTATACATAAATTCAGGTCAGTTTTCTAGCATACGCTTATCCAACTATTAGTTTGTACTGTTGTAATCAGAACTCAGGAACTTGATAAATACGTACAATATTATTAGGCCCTATAGGCCTAGTATTGCCTACAGTATTGCCGTACATATCAGACATATAGCCTACTGCACTGCCTTTAAGCTTCCATCTTCTGCTAAGCCTATGTCAGCCTGTCAGCCCATACTCCCCTAAATATTAGACCTTTAGGCCTTTAGTTCAAACCGCGATACCGTCGATAATACCGGTACCGCGAATAACTGACTGGGTTCGCAATCAGGTATATACTGCTGTACTGACAACGCAGGAACACAGCATGTCGAGGACGACGGGCGAAGAAGATCTTGATGCAACTGTCATCAATAGTGATACCCTGGGATTGCCAACCAATCCCAGTGGACATGGATTATCTGATTCAGGTGGGATCCAAACCAATCAGGAACAGGTTGTTGGTAACAAAGGTAGGAATGATGGCCCTGTATGTAGGCCTAGACCTGTATGGAAACCATCCAAAAAGTGCGCCGGATAGCGCGCCAACCAATTTTTATGCGTGCCATGCGCCGATGCAATTTCAAAGCAAACCCTGCGCCAACGAAATTTTTAAGCACGCCGCACATTTGAAACAATTTTGAAGAGCGCCGCGCCAATGCAATTTCAATTTTGAAGGAGTGTAACCAGTCTGCCAATGTCAGTACCGGTATTGCTGTAGAGCTGTACATGTCTGCATGTCCCTGTTCAGCAGTAACCATACAACACAAAAAAGAAAGGCGAGCGACAGAGCGAAGCGAGCCGAAATTTTTTAACAGCTATTGCAATTTTTAAGGCACTTCCGTAGTTGTTAAACCAACAAATTGGCGCCGGTTTTTATTTTTGGGAGCGCCACGCGCCAAAGCCGGCGCACTTTACGATTTTCGAGCGCGCCACGCGCCACATTGGCGCGCTTTTATTGTAAAGTGCGCCGGATTAATCCGGCGCAAAGTGTATGGATTCCAGTCTGGGGCCTAGATCCAGACCCCCGACATCGGAAGTCGATGTCATAAATTCTGTAAAGCGGTCAGTATCGGGTTACAAATCTCATTTTTCGAAATGTTATAATTCCTTCAATAAAGAATCAAGTTTAGAAATGTCAAACTTAAATTCTTTAGAAATTAATTTAAATAAATGTAAATCTATGATCCATTCAATTTCGGAAGAATATAATACAGCAATACTCAAACTTTATGATTTAGGTTATTCTGAAGTAGCAGAAAATTTACAAAGTAAATACAATGGGGAAGTTACGATTTTATCTGAAAAACTGAAACGCATGAATAATATATACCATTACAAATGTGACCAATCTGAACCACTATCTGTATTGGCACCAAAATGTTCAGATGAAGTTGGTTCTGGTACGGGTAGTGTAATGAGTCTTAAGGGACCTCAAAGTTCATCTACTTTTTTAGACCCTGATATGACAAAGGGTTTTTTATCATCTGAGTTGCCTTTCTTTAAAGAGTCCTTATGTCAGTCTTCTGTATTGCATAGATCAAAAAAGTCGAATTCTATTATCAGCAAGAATTCTAGTAAATCTAGCCACAAATCCTCAGCAAGCCACTCAGCCAGCTCAGTTTCAGCAAATGCTACTCTAAAGTTTCTTAAGGCTAGTAGTGAACGCAAACTAACAAAATTACGGTGCGATTTGGATGCTGAACAATCTAAATTAACCAAACAACTACAGGATAAACAACGTAGTGGCCTAATACAAATTGCTGAGTTGAATGAAAGTCTTGCTGCTCAGGAATTAAAACTTTTGAATCCTGAGATGGCAACTCAGATCGATAATATTCTTCCTGAACATTCCAGTTCAAAAATAACTTCAAATATCCTTCAAGAGTCACCTCAGAATTCACCTGGTACTGATTTCAGTGAAACTTTGGTCATCAAACCAGCAGGCCCAGTAAAGTCTGTAACTCTGAACCCTGCTGTCCAAAGCTTTATTCCTTCCCCATCCCCAATCTTGCCAGGACAACAATCAACCAGTTCAATACCCCAAACTCATATGACCATCGGAGGTACAGATGCAGCTCCATCAAACCAAGTACCTACAACAACAACTTCCTCAATCATGTCCCGCGGTGTAGAAGTACCTCCCAACCCTTTTATGGGGGGACATACACTTACCTCTGCGCAACAAAATGTTATCCCAAATCTTTCGCCAATCATGTCAACTCAGTACTTCAATTCTTATCCTGTTGCTAATAACGTTTCTCAGTCAATTCCTTACACGTTCACAAATAACCAGTCACAAATCAATATTAACCAATCTGTGATACCTCAGCCTGGTTTATCCTATACTGGTAATACAAACAATAATTCAACTAGGAACCCATATAATTCAATCGCATCAAACAATTTTACTGGTGCTCCAAATTTACATAGCAACAACACCGCTAGTAATATGGATGCCACTCTCTCCGCCTTTGAAAGTCTCAATGCAAGGATATCATTACCACTTCCTAAACCAACGATTTTCGATGGTCAAGTATCCAAATACATTTCTTTTGTATCAGCTTTCAGAAACCAGATTGATGTCCGACCCCTTTCTGACACAGATAAATTATCTTATCTCTTACAGTTTACCCAAGGAAAACCCCATGACTTAGTAGCCCGTTATGAAGGATCAGCTAATGGTTACAGTAAAGCTTGGGAATGCCTACATGAGAGGTACGGTCACCCAAGCACTATTATTGAATCAATAATTGCCGCACTTACAAGTCCTGTTGATCTTTCAGGTTCACGGCAAAAACAAAGCACTTCTCTTAGGGATTATGCTGATAAGATCTTGGATAAGCTAGCTATCTTGGAACAATTAGAAAACAACTGTCTTATGAATTCACCAGACAACCTCCGTAAAATTGTCAATAATCTTCCAGATCATCTATATAACAGGTGGCTTAGGGAGGCCATGCGCTTTCGTGAGATGCATAACTCTGAGCCAGGTCTTATTAATGTGGCTCACTTCGTTAAGCGAATCGCTGATGAAGTTAATGATCACATCTTTTATCGACAACCCTCAGCGTATTCTCAATTCAGCAGTACATTCAAGTCTTCCAATCAACGGTATAGCCCATCAGCGAATTCCAATGCTGTAGATAAGCCAAAGGTTACCACATTATCTACAACTCTTGATAATTCCATAAATGTTGTTTCCAATCTTAATGATAAGTTTCAACTACCCACATGTCGTATCTGTAAAGAGAAACACTTTCTAAGTGAGTGTCCTGAGCTCCTGCGCAAAACACCCAAGGACAGGTGGCATTTCATTGCCAGAGAGAAGGGATGTCACAGATGTTTATCATTTAAACATGTGCTTTCAAGTTGTAATTCAAAATTACTTTGTAAGGTATGCAATGGTAGCAAACACCACACAATCTTACACGATCCTCAAGTTACAAAACCTACAACCCCTTCATCAATGGCAGGAACAACTTCCAGTATCGTATCATTGTCTAATCCTGTCGCTGTCGCATCAATAAACAAATCTTCAGCACCTAGTAAGAGCATTTCATCACCCTTGAATCACATCAATGATAATAATATAATCACTCGTCCTAACCTTCAAGCTATTTTCAGTACCTCACATTCCAATAAAAGGACATGGCTCTCTATTGTCCCAATCAAATTAATCTCAGGTGATAGGCATATTACAACCTATGCTCTATTAGATGAAGGTTCTACTTGTGACAGTTATTAAAACAACAAGGAGTTTCATCGCCCAATAAACACTTCAGTATAATTATGTAAACAGTGGATTAATTTCTCCCCATTGGGGCATCATCAGCACAAAAACTACTGCACTACAGTTAGGCCAAACAGAAAACACTAACAAATACTGAAATAGACTACCAGTCGATGTATAAAACCGATGTATATGTACAGTACAAATAACAACACTCCGCCTACGGCAGTACGGTTGCTATGTGGTTATAAGAAGCGTGCAGCACCGGTCCGTAGAGCTGACAACATAAATAAACAACTGAACTCTTAGTCATAGAAACAAATCAATCAGTCTGGCACCGAGACGTGATCAGGCAGGGCCGTGCGTTACCATTTACAGTACAAATGGCATAGGGCAGTATTGACAACAGAGAGCCTTATGTATGCATTTACAGTACAAATGGCATAGGGCAGTATTAACAACAGAGAGCCTTATGTATGCGAGATAACAACTACAGTACGAAATACTATTTACAGTACAAATGGCATAGGGCAGTATTAACAACAGAGAGCCTTATGTTAAAGCTAAATCGAGGCAAATCCAACTGAAACTAAATTTGTATATACAGTACAAAAGGCACATGGCAGTATTAACGGCACAAAACGCGCCCAAACACCAAACCAAAGAACCAACAGGTAACTGATACTAAAGCTAAATCGAGGCAAATCTAGCTGAAACTAAATTTGTATATACAGTACAAAAGGCACATGGCAGTATTAACGGCACAAATCGCGCCCAAACACCAAACCAAAGAACCAACAGGTAACTGATACTAAAGCTAAATCGAGGCAAATCTAACTGAAACTAAATTTGTATATACAGTACAAAAGGCACATGGCAGTATTAACGGCACAAAACGCGCCCAAACACCAAACCAAAGAACCAACAGGTAACTGATACTAAAGCTAAATCGAGGCAAATCTAACTGAAACTAAATTTGTATATACAGTACAAAAGGCACATGGCAGTATTAACGGCACAAAACGCGCCCAAACACCAAACCAAAGAACCAACAGGTAACTGATACTAAAGCTAAATCGAGGCAAATCTAACTGAAACTAAATTTGTATATACAGTACAAAAGGCACATGGCAGTATTAACGGCACAAAACGCGCCCAAACACCAAACCAAAGAACCAACAGGTAACTGATACTAAAGCTAAATCGAGGCAAATCTAACTGAAACTAAATTTGTATATACAGAACAAAAGGCACATGGCAGTATTAACGGCACAAAACGCGCCCAAACACCAAACCAAAGAACCAACAGGTAACTGATACTAAAGCTAAATCGAGGCAAATCTAACTGAAACTAAATTTGTATATACAGTACAAAAGGCACATGGCAGTATTAACGGCACAAAACGCGCTCAAACACCAAACCAAAGAACCAACAGGTAACTGATACTAAAGCTAAATCGAGGCAAATCTAACTGAAACTAAATTTGTATATACAGTACAAGGGCACATGGCAGTATTAACGGCACAAAACGCGCCCAAACACCAAACCAAAGAACCAACAGGTAACTGATACTAAAGCTAAATCGAGGCAAATCTAACTGAAACTAAATTTGTATATACAGTACAAAAGGCACATGGCAGTATTAACGGCACAAATCGCGCCCAAACACCAAACTATAACCCCGACCGTGTCAAACCGCCGGGACCATTCTGTTCCATGGGGGCCTAAACTTGAAAATATAGTTCGCCTCGGCGTGGATCCTATCCTCGTCCGACCTGTAGCTCCTAAACCCCGTGACCCTGAGACACCCTAACCCGCACTGGGCAAAGTGATCCAACAGCACATACTCCCCCATGTTCTCTTGATCAGGGTGCACTTCCTTCACGTACCTGCCCATGGCCGATCGGTGACCCGTCATCCTATCCCTAATGGTTTGCTCAGTCTGGCCTAAATAATACCCCCCCGGGTGGTTGGTGCAGGTCAACAGATAAAGTACCCCGTGGGACAAACACGTGAAAACCCCTTTAATCTTCTCACCCCATGGGGTTCGGGCCATGTCGAACATGGCGTCGCATGTTTTGCACCCCGCCCGGGACCCGCATCTACTGCTTCCCCTCCCCTTAGCCGGCGGCCGCTTCTGAACCAACATATTACCCAAACTCCGACCCGCGTAAAGATTGCACGCAACTCCCATCCCACTCTCTCCCAACACCCGCCGATACCGCCGCATGACCGGCTTAACGACCTCAGCGAACCTACGGTCTACCCCAAAGTAAAACTTGTCCTTCTCCGCCTGGGCCCTGCCCTCCCGGTTGACACCAGTCGAGTCCCGTAACCGTTCCGGGTCCCAACCCCGGGCCTCGTTCAAAAACCCTTCACTATACCCGGACACCCAGCAATCCGTTAAATAACGGTCCCTCGCACTCTCATACTCCCTGGTTGTCCTTGTCAACCTCGCAAAACGTGTCAGCTGGCCCTTCACCACACCCTGCAGAACCTTTCGGTCGTGCAAACTGGATCCAGGAATGGGCAACCTTTTAGTGAGCGGTTTAAAATAAACCGAACTCACTATTCCCCGACCCGGCTCCAAAACTAACTCTAAGTCCAGGAACACTGAACTGGTGTTCGAGAATTCGAAAGTGAAACGAATCCCCCCTTTACCGTATACGGCCTCACACGCCGCCCCGTAACGCTCGACGATCGCCTCCTTCACGGCGTCGTCCAATTCCCCATCCCAAATAGCCTCGCCATCGTCCACAAACGTTTTGAAATATATGGCGCTGAACCTGGCAACCAAACCCACGTGGGTGTGGATACGGTCTACCACCAGGACCGCCAGAACCTTCCCCGAGGGGCCTCCCATCCCTAGACCCTTTACTAAAACATAAAAAGCACCTTCAAACCCAAAATATGCACGAGTCAGCACAAATTTTAATATAAGCATAACCTGCCCCAAAGTAAACCCAGAGTCCTCCAAAATCTCCATATTCTCCCCAATCACCGCCTCGATCGCGCGCACGGCGACATCGTGGTCTACAGAGGGGTACATGTCCACGACGTCCAAAGACATGAACGTTGCCGTGGACAATGGGCGGCTCGGGACCGCCTCCCTTGCCGAACGCGAATCCTGCACGTAGTGGGGCATCCTCAACATTAGAGGCTGAAGGACCGAGTTTAGCCACTTCCCGGCCCTCTCCGCTAGGGTTCCTCTCGACGATACGATAGCTCTAACCTTCGGGAACTTCCTGCCCCCTCCCCAGTCGATCCACTCAGAAACCGGTTTGTGGTCCTTAACTAATGGGAACACATAACCCTGAGTTGGGTTCTTCGGAACCAGGTATGAACTTAAGTCCTTATCTTCTAACGCCATGTTCTGTACCGTCCGATAGAGTTCATCCCGATATTTCGAAGTCGGATCACCGTCCAACTTCTCGAACATCTCACGGTCGCCAACGTTTCTCCTCATCTCTAAATCCAACAGCTCCCTGTCTACAACAACGACGTTTCCTGTCTTGTCTCCCCTAACGAAAGCGAGTTCTTTATCCCCCCTAAGTTCCCGCAGCAGTCTCAAATCCTTCTCTGAGATACCCACACCCTCCCCGCCTCGGCCAACACCGCTCGCCCTCCCGTCGGCACCGTCAATCGCCTTATGTAATTCCGCCATAAATCCCTCCACCGCCTCGTCCTCGACCCTTGGTGCGACGTACCGGAACTTCCTCGGAACGTATAATTGCCTATAGTCCAATGGCGCCCTCCCACTGCCCTCACCATCCCTATTTCTAGTCGCCCCTAGCTCGGGGATACGTCGCTCCATCGGGACGTGCGGGCCACCTCCACGTTTGGGAAATACCCCCCCCACGCTCCGCGACGGGGTGCTGACACACCCCGCAGCTGTCGATAAACCGTTCGAAACCTCATCGCACATCTCTAAACACTCCCTAGAACCGGAACCCGCCCCGGGTCCTTCCCCGCTCGGCGGGGTCACAGGGGTGGAGCATGCGAATAGTCTGCGGGCCACTCCCGTTGGCGGGTTACCCAAAACTAAAGCCCCAAACGCTGCCGTACAGTCTTCTATTGTCGCACTCGGCGCAGCTCCCAACTCCGGGCCCGACCGGCGACCCCTTCCCGGCGTGACCGCAAATGAAATAACCGACTCCTCATCACTACTCCGCGGTCCAACCGCCCCGCTCGCGGCTTCATCCCGGCTGGGTTTCTCTACCTGAACTGTATCCTCCAGTCTGGCGTTCCTTCGCCTGATCGCATTACGGATTCTCGTTCCCAACTTGGAGATCGACGTGTGTGCGTCCATCCGGTCCTGTTCCACAACGCGTGTTCTCGGCACAAAACTAAATCCTAAAGATAACACCCGTTTAGCCTCCTCCGAGATGGGTTTGGAGGAGAGATTGACTACGTTGTCGACTTCCTTCGCGGTTCCCACGAGGTCGTCCCGGCCCACGAAAGGTCGATGTGCAATCCTATCGGGTACCAGCCACGGAACCTTCTCCTCCCTAACTCGTCTTGAACTAGTCGCCGAAAGCGCTCCTAGCTTCCGATCGAGAATTCGCTTTCTCTCAACCTCCTCCTGGGCCCCGATCCGACGTACCCAAAATTCGACGAACTTCGACAGACAGGTCCAGTCCTCCGTCTTGTCTACACCGGCTCCTATCTTCCCCTGGATGAACTGCGTAAAACCTCTTGATAGCCGACCCTCCCGCGCGCGTTCACGCCTCAGGATATCGTGGTACCAAGCGATATCCATTGTCAGCGCTCTGTTCACGTACCTGTCCATCAAACCCGCATGCCGCGTTAAACCTCGGCCACCTACCCCTGCTAGGTAAGCTGGAGTTAGATTTTTGGACCTACATCGTTTCATAAAGTCTATTTGCAAGGGTAATCTAATTAATTTCTGTCTGGTCACGAACCACGTGCGGATGTCACGTTTCACTCCAGTATTAACATTGAAATTATTAGTAAAGTGACATGCCGACTTCAGGGCGTTTGTATACATCGTGACAGTTATTAAAACAACAAGGAGTTTCATCGCCCAATAAACACTTCAGTATAATTATGTAAACAGTGGATTAATTTCTCCCCATTGGGGCATCATCAGCACAAAAACTACTGCACTACAGTTAGGCCAAACAGAAAACACTAACAAATACTGAAATAGACTACCAGTCGATGTATAAAACCGATGTATATGTACAGTACAAATAACAACACTCCGCCTACGGCAGTACGGTTGCTATGTGGTTATAAGAAGCGTGCAGCACCGGTCCGTAGAGCTGACAACATAAATAAACAACTGAACTCTTAGTCATAGAAACAAATCAATCAGTCTGGCACCGAGACGTGATCAGGCAGGGCCGTGCGTTACCATTTACAGTACAAATGGCATAGGGCAGTATTGACAACAGAGAGCCTTATGTATGCATTTACAGTACAAATGGCATAGGGCAGTATTAACAACAGAGAGCCTTATGTATGCGAGATAACAACTACAGTACGAAATACTATTTACAGTACAAATGGCATAGGGCAGTATTAACAACAGAGAGCCTTATGTTAAAGCTAAATCGAGGCAAATCCAACTGAAACTAAATTTGTATATACAGTACAAAAGGCACATGGCAGTATTAACGGCACAAAACGCGCCCAAACACCAAACCAAAGAACCAACAGGTAACTGATACTAAAGCTAAATCGAGGCAAATCTAACTGAAACTAAATTTGTATATACAGTACAAAAGGCACATGGCAGTATTAACGGCACAAATCGCGCCCAAACACCAAACCAAAGAACCAACAGGTAACTGATACTAAAGCTAAATCGAGGCAAATCTAACTGAAACTAAATTTGTATATACAGTACAAAAGGCACATGGCAGTATTAACGGCACAAAACGCGCCCAAACACCAAACCAAAGAACCAACAGGTAACTGATACTAAAGCTAAATCGAGGCAAATCTAACTGAAACTAAATTTGTATATACAGTACAAAAGGCACATGGCAGTATTAACGGCACAAAACGCGCCCAAACACCAAACCAAAGAACCAACAGGTAACTGATACTAAAGCTAAATCGAGGCAAATCTAACTGAAACTAAATTTGTATATACAGTACAAAAGGCACATGGCAGTATTAACGGCACAAAACGCGCCCAAACACCAAACCAAAGAACCAACAGGTAACTGATACTAAAGCTAAATCGAGGCAAATCTAACTGAAACTAAATTTGTATATACAGAACAAAAGGCACATGGCAGTATTAACGGCACAAAACGCGCCCAAACACCAAACCAAAGAACCAACAGGTAACTGATACTAAAGCTAAATCGAGGCAAATCTAACTGAAACTAAATTTGTATATACAGTACAAAAGGCACATGGCAGTATTAACGGCACAAAACGCGCTCAAACACCAAACCAAAGAACCAACAGGTAACTGATACTAAAGCTAAATCGAGGCAAATCTAACTGAAACTAAATTTGTATATACAGTACAAGGGCACATGGCAGTATTAACGGCACAAAACGCGCCCAAACACCAAACCAAAGAACCAACAGGTAACTGATACTAAAGCTAAATCGAGGCAAATCTAACTGAAACTAAATTTGTATATACAGTACAAAAGGCACATGGCAGTATTAACGGCAC
>JAUCBJ010000382.1:0-26210 GCA_032718475.1 Nemertoderma westbladi | reverse complement strand
TTAATTTTTCTGTTTAATCGTATAAGAGAGTTATTAAGAATTCAATAAATAATTATAAGGAGAATTTAAGCTCTTCTATAATCTTAACATTTTGTACTAAATCCATTTCTAATTTCCACTTATCTTCAATATGAATTAAGTTTTAATTAGTGAAAGAATATCTCCAACCATGACGGTTTGTCTATCTATGTGTAAGGTTATGAGTTATTCAATCTGCCACGATATTACAAACTAACACTAATAACATGTGCATGGCTTAGAGATCCAATTAAAAATACATATTCGAGAAAATATCGATTTCTTGGCCGCTGTTTGTATATAAGTACAAGCTGCTGCAGATCTTCCCATTGATTGAATGTTTGCACAATAAAGAATTTGATTCTCACCGCGAAACTCTATATGAAATTGATTGAAGACCCTCATTTAATAAGTCGTAAAAGAGGCATTGCGGTGCCATCTGCTCCAATACAGTCTGTCTATGTAATGCAGTAAAGACTCCCAGCTAAGCCAGTAAAGAGCTCCAGTAGGGGAGTTAAACGAAAACGCTATAAGGGCGTTATGTAGTGGACGCTGGGAGTTTATTAAAATAGTTCAATCGATAGTTTTAGAGATGTGCCGGTTTGATAGAGAGGATCGGAAACGGTGGCTTTCTATCGTGTGGATCGCCTCTCCACAGGTTTACGGTACCGCTAACCAGATAGGATCTAGGACACTTCCCCCCCGGACACTTCCCCCCCGGACACTTCCCCCCCGCCCAAGTAGGACACTTCCCCCCGGACACTTCCCCCCGGACACTTCCCCCCCGGACACTTGCCCCCCGGACACTTCCCCCCCAGTTAAAGTGTTAAAATTAATCTGGGTGCATCAAAGCAATAAACAAAAGTTAAAGATGGTTACAGGACAAGTTGTATCTAGACAAGTTTTTTCAAAATTATAAAAGAAACATTTTTATAGTCAAATTTTGTTTGTTTTTCTTTTAATTCCTTTAATTCTTTTAATTTCTTTTAATTGGGGGCTGCCGCCCCCAAACCCCCGCTTCTTTTGTTGGGGGCTACCGCCCCCAAACCCCCGCTTCTTTTCTTGGGGGCTGCCGCCCCCAAACCCCCGCTTCTTTTCTTGGGGGTTATCGCCCCCAGACCCCGGCATTTCCCTGAGTGCCCGTGGTGAAAGACTTAAGACCACTTTGAAATAATTAATTCATGTTTGTATCATCAGATAATAAATTGACTAAGCCTAAAGTAGGAGCTGTATTGAATGTTAACCAATTTAATATATAAATTACTACAATATTATATAATTCAACAAAATCCTATTAAAAATATTGCAAGTAACCAGGAAATTTAATATGTAGTGTGTATAATATCTATATAGTATGTATAATAGTAGTAATATGTATATCAATATGTAATGCTGAACACAGAATACAGGTCGACGCATGTCGATTTTACCCTGGAGAGGTATAATTTTGATTGCAACAATAATATTCATCCCCATCTGCTACAATTTGAAGAAGACTATTACATAATAATACCTATAATTAAAACAATTAATTATTATAATTCTATAGTTAATAAAAACAGTATATCATTCCGGGGATGGAATTTATAGGTCATCTAATATAATTAATTGTTTAAAGATTAGCAAACAATACGATGTAATTGCATTGATAAAACCCATAAATAAAACTTGGATATAAAATGTAAAATCGGGATGCAAAAGATCACTTTCTGAGCTACGAAAGGAAAATTGGATACAACTTATCTGGATACAAGCGGTCCGTTTACCTTACAAAATGAAAAATACGAATGTGCGAAGTTAAGAACAGTCGGGGGGGAAGTGTCCGCGGGGGGGAAGTGTCTGGGGGGGAAGTGTCCGGGGGGGAAGTGTCCTACTTGAGCGGGGGGGAACTGTCCGGGGGGGAAGTGTCCGGGGGGGGGGGGAAGTGTCCGGGGGGGAAGTGTCCGAACACCACCAGATAATATCTTAGCATTAACTGGGAAGAGCTATTCAGCTGACGGGGTAATACATTACAAACTACTGCAACTGCTGATGTTTGCTTATTGTATGGGATAGAGTCTGAGAGTAAACACAACCTTACTAAACTTGGCAAGTAATATACTTCTCTGTAGTTTGGGCCTATCCATTCAATAGCATGCATTACTAGGCCCTCACTATCATGAGTTCATGATGATCACCAGGTGGTGTAACATTAAGTCTATGGCTAATTTCGTGTTATGGGGCTATTTTCCGAAATAAAAAAAATGAAAATTTAATAATTTGTTTCGAACATTTTTCCACATCCTGGGGATGAGCTGCATCAATCAGCGTCTTGAAAAACATTCTAGGGCAAGAAAACAAAGCCACACTATTAGTTATTAAAATTACACAAATTTTGAAATTTGGTCCTGAGACTACTTCTATTTTTCGTGAAAATTATGATACCCAGCTTACGAAAATTCATTTTTTATGCTTTGGAAGTGTTCATCGATAATTTTTTCACCTACAGCCCAAATTTTGTAGGATTTCATTGGACGATTACTAAAATACAATGCGGGGCCGAATCGGTCCCAATTCAATTAATTCAATTATGTTAAATTGATTGCCTTAAATATAGCAAATTACTGCACATTATAACAGGCAACACCACTTCATTTAGTTATACAGTAGTAAAATATTGACAATGGGGATCGAGTGTTACGGTGGGAATAGGTAAGGAAACGGTAAGCTAGCTAATAGCAAAGCTAGTAGACGCTAGCTACCGGGAGGTGGGGGAGGGGGGAGTATTTTACGACTGAAACAGACAAAAGGAATAAATTCCATTTAGACTCTTTTGACTGAGACCGTATATTTTCAGATTAAGTATTTTAGCACAGAAAACTACAAAAATAATATATTTTCTATATTTTTAAAATTATTTGGATTGTATTTTTTGTACTATTTTTCGAGGCCATACTTTGGATCCTAACGGACCAAAAGCACCGCTCACCCGGTTTCTCTTTTTCCCTCTTCCCAGCGGTTTTTCTATAGTGTTACGTACAGTACATTATTTATATCCGAAGGAAGACATTAATAATATCTGCAAAATATAAACCACCGTGTTTTTGTAATATCTAGAAAGGATTGTGGACGTCCGTAAAGTAAAAGTCGTTGTAGGACAGTGTTTTATGCGAGCTAGTTCAAGTCAGTCATCTCGACCGAGAAACCAAAACAATAAACGAAGTGTTGTAGTACTTGACATTATTTTGAGATACAAAAAGCCGTTTAGAAGCTTTATCGTGCTGAAAGCACGAGAAATCCTTTACAATCCCCCCGCCAGAGCTGCTAATGGTCTAAACACCCAAGTAGTGGAAATGGCGTTAAAGAATCGTCTTTTTTGCAATATTTAGGCTCAGTCGGCTTTATTTTTATAATTATTTAGTAATTGCCCTAGGAAGACAAAACCTTAGGTACCGCTATGCCACTGGGTCTTCTGGATCCCGATAAGATTAATTGACCTGATTGGCTTATTTTATTTCAAATTTCGCTTCCTTAGAGTTTTTTATTTCAAATTTTCTTTTCACTTAACTCTCTCTTTTATAATATGACTTGCAGCTTTCAATTTAATTATAGTACAAAGACTTCAGGTATCACAAACAATAGATTTAAAATGAACGATTTCATTTATTTTTGGTTTACACGAACACTACGTACAACACACAGTCCTATGGGTTCTATTTACTGTGGGTGTTTCCCTATTTTATATATATAGAGGTGACAGTATCCTTTAATATACTGTACTGTACTATTTTCCCGGTTAATAAAACAATATTTCATATATTGTTTCTCTTATCTCCCGCTGGGAGAAACTCCAGAATTGTTAGACAATTTCCCACTCCCTGTCATGTCAGTAATTGTGGGGAGGATAGCTCCTGCATTGTGAAGACTTTTCTTATATAAAAATATAGATTGAGAGCCGGTCTGTCTGAGTTAGCTAACAGGATCGATAACTTCTATTGGTTTCTCTTAGATAGGATTAAAACTGTAGCTACGAACTGTCGGTACCGGTAGCTGTAGCTGCTGACTATAACGTCGTGCGATTTTATTCAGTACTGCTGATTTGGGAGTGACATTCGAGTAATCTTAATTAATAAATTTACTGTATTTTATGTATTTGAATTTGAGAATTTTAATTTGACTATAATGACATAGACATTGAAATTACTGATCAAAACAAAATAAACTCGATATTTCGACCGTTTTCTCTTCTTTTTACAAAAAACACACCCCGCCACTCGATTCAAGGCACCTTGTTACCCCTTATTCATTTGTTTCTAGCTCAATAATTTTTTCACGCACCAACCCTATTCTTTAATTAATCAGTAATCCCACACAATTACACCATAGCCAACGATCTGCTTACTGTATGAACAACAATTTTTATTGAATGATTAATTCAAACATTTTGAAGTAAAAGTAAAGTAATTCTGATATTAATATGAAAACAATAAAATAGGAAATGGGGTCTTATTCCCTCAGATACTACCTAGCATTTAGGGCCACTTGGGCCACTGTTAGTACTCAGGTACTAAGGCCTATTAAAAAATGAAATACCAAATCGATTGTAGTTCTCCCAACCCAACTACCATAAGGAAAACTGGAGCAAACCATACAGTAACTACAGGTTCCGGTAAGTATTGCACGAAATAGGCTATCCCATAAAATTACGAAACATATAGGACATTTTGTACGCCGAAAGGTAAGGCCAAGAACTAAATTTTATAAAAATAAAAGGGTTTCGGAGATTTGAACACTGAACCCTGGGATTCGTGGTTCTCCTCATCAGCAGTGTGCCACGAACCCCACCCCTAACCTAACAAAACTGCACCATTAAATTAAGACAATGACCAATAAATTAGAAATCCTACCGTACCCCCCCCCCCCCCCAGAGTTGAAACCACCCACCCCCAATGTATGTTACCATCAGCCCCAACTGCATAAACATGATTCCCAACTGAATGCAACCAACCCCAATTAGCACCTACCGGTATGTACAGATAAATGATCAGATTTTTAAACAAAATTGCGCAAATGTCAGAAAATGCCCCTGTAAATATATAATTATATGATGTTAGACAACCACGACTTTAGAGGGATTGTGATATTAATATGAAAACAATAAAATAGGAAATGGGGTCTTATTCCCTCAGATACTACCTAGCATTTAGGGCCACTTGGGCCACTGTTAGTAATCAGGCACTAAGGGCTATTAAAAAATGAAATACCAAATCGATTGTAGTTCTCCCAACCCAACTACCATAAGGAAAACTGCACCAAACAATACAGTAACTACAGGTAACTACTGGTTCAAGTTACTACAACAGTTATTGTCAAAACTAGCATCTGCTACTGACAATCTCTGTTGCTTCCATAAAAATTCTAGAACATAATTTCAAATTTTTGATATTCATCTGCAAGACTTATTTTTTCACACATTAAACTGTTATGTGCAAAATTTGATGTTTGGAAAAGAAATATTATATATTGAATATTGGTACCAGTAAGTATTGCACGAATAGGCTATCCCATAAATTAAGAAAAATATAGGACATTTTGTCCGCCGAAAGGTAAGTCTAAGTAATAAATTTTATAAAAATAAAAGGGTTTCGGAGATTTAAATTCATATTAATATCACAATCCCTCTAAAGTCGTGGTTGTCTAACATCATATAATAATTCTGATATGGTAGACTGATTTCTGTTTGAGAACAACCTTAGCCAACTTATGCTTAATTAACACTGTATAGTAAACACTAAACACTAAAGCTCACTTGAGACTGGTTGAGGGAATTAAGTCAAAGAATCTCCTGGCTGTCCTGACTTTTGTGGACTTCAAGAAACCATCCGACTCAATCCATAGAGGTAAAATGCTGGAAATCCTAAGAGCTTATGGAATACCAGATGTACTGTAATTGTTGCTGGCATTGGATTATTATATTGTGACACAGAAGCTCAGATACTCTCACCAGATGGTGAAACTGAGTTCTTCTCAATCATGGCACTCGTACTGGTTGACCCTACAGAAAATTATAAATTTATTAATACGGGTAGCATCATGGAGGTTTGAAGTAGTAGTGGTGGAAATTTTTCCATTCTCGTTGAAAATCGAACCTAAATAAACATATGAAATATTATGAAATATAATTTTCTGCTACTACTAGTACTAATAGCTTTCTGTCAGTCTGACCTCCATTATTAACAACAACAAAATTTTGTTTGTTGACATTTGAGCACCATTCCAAACTAACGACAATAATCTACTAAAATGGACGATTTTCCTTCAAAGGCTATCCTAAAAATTGAAAATATAATGGTGTCATCCAAAAGCACATAACTTGTAACACTCAAACTCCAAGGAAACCATCACTACTATATGCTGAAAAATATGAAAAAAATATGCACCAAAAAATTCATAAAGGATTAACCCGAGACAGCGAAAAATGGTTGTGCAACAGAGAATATTACAGCTGATGGTTTTCTAGAACTGGATGAAATATAAGCCATTACAATAAATCGTTGACCTGAAATAAATGTTTCAGATTCCGCTATAATTTGAAATGTCGTGATTTTGTGATAATTCATCGCCTTAGTAAACTTAAAGGATCAGCTTCTCTAGCGATCTGTGATGATAGAGTTCTAACTGGTTCCACCTTGGTGTAGTGGTTGCATTGAATTCACATCTCCTGAAGGTCGTGGGTTCGATCCTCACATGGGCCAGGGCAGTATTCGTTTCGGCACGAATGCTTTAAAGGGACCAACCAGGGCGCATCTCTGCCTTGCATCCTTTATAAGTGGTAGCTAAATGAGTACTGGAGTTTCCTCTGGGGAGTAAAGTTCTGGGGGGACCGCACTGGAAATAAGTCGTCAGACTTTGTGCGTAATGCCTGGCCTAGTGGCCGAAGAAAATTTACTTTTACTTTTTTACTAACTAATGTAGATCCGGGAACTGATGGTCGTGTCGTGTTCGTAGATTTTCTGTTCCAACCAGAAAATAAGAATATGATAGTCCGGTAATTAAATTATTTCTAATAGCTACAAAGGAGGAACTCGATGATGATGTAATACGTCGAGAAAACCTGGAAGCACGTATTAAAGTTTAATTTTGAAATTCATAAGAAATACTTTGAATCTGAAAGTAATTTAGAAACTGTTGATTTAGTACTTAAATACATTTTTATTTGATTGTATATGGAACTGTTCTGTAGGTCTGATCTCTGGGAGGACTGCTGGGTTTAAGTATTAATTTAGTGATTTTGAATAGAACGCCAGCCTAACGAAAATCATAAATGTATACTCGCAGTAGGCCTGTACTAATGCCACATTGCAGAGTACCATATATGCCTATCTCGTGAATATGAATATAGCCTACTTGTGTCCCATGCAGTCTGGTTATGTCTTGAGAAAATTTACTACAAAACAAAGCAAACCAAAAAGCAAACAGTCGGCCGAGGCCGGAGGCGACCCGAAGGCTCCTCTTTCGATAGCTGCTACCCGAGGGTAGGGGTGGGCGCTACTCCTATCCCAAGATTTCGTAACTACAAAACTGATATATGCTATGCAGGCTTATAAAATTTTTGGAAAAACTTACGAATTTTTAAAGTAATGTTAGATTTTTTATTGTAATTTTGAGTTTGGTACAATACAGCAACGGCAATCAGCTACCATATAACAAAAGTAAATCAGGATGTGTTAAAATAAACTATGCATTATGAAATCCGTTCACAAAAAAACAGTATCAATATTCTTTAGATAAGTATTTTATAATCTGTTGGGTGGATGGATACACTTCTATCGATCAACTTTAATGGATTTAATCATTTGCTTTGATCAGGGGGCTTTAACGAAGAATAATTTAAAATCATTACATCACCATAACTATATTCACTGATTTATACCAAAGTTTAGAAGCATCGGTTATTATGATAACATAGATAAACACAAAGCAGGGCTGCAGAAAATTGCATAACTATATTAAATAATAACTATTTACATACTTGTGTGTAAAGTAGCACTTTACAGTGTGATGGTCCGGGTGGCTTTGTTACACGAACGAACGTTAGTGAGTGTGTGAAAATAAAGCCACGAGGATCAGAACACTGTAAAGTACTTTGCAACAAGTATGTATATAGTTTTATTCCAAAATTTTAACATGACGAAATGATTGTACATATACATTATAAGTGATAGAAACTAGACAAATTATATTAGTTGCTGTATGAATAAATGTAAAAATGACATAAATTATGTTATAAATAAGTTAGCTTATATTTATGGTGGCGTTTGGAGCCATGTTATAATAATATACTGTAGCTAGGCCCAGCTACCGGTAGGTAATGCAATAGGCCTATCTGGCTGTCAGGCAAATTTCCACCTATTGTTTACGTGGTACCCAATGACAGCGTTAAGTAATGTCCCATTAGAGGACATTACTTAACGCCGACATGCACGGATCGGAATTGTTAGGGTTGGAATTGCATGGGTCGGAATTGTCCGGGTCGCAATTGTCCGGGTCGCAATTGTCCGGGTTTGAATTGTCCGGGTCGGAATAGTCCAGGTCGAATTGTCCAGGTCGGAATTGTCCGGGTCAGAATTGTCCGGGTCGGAATTGCAAGGGTCGGAATTGTCCCGGTCGCAATTGTCCGGGTCGCTATTGTCCGGGTCGGAATTGTCCTGGTCGAATTGTTCAGGTCGGACTTGTCCGGATCGCAATTGTTAGGGTTGGTATTGAATGGGTCGGAATTGTCCGGGTCGCAATTCTCCGGGTCGCAATTGTCCGGGTCGGAATTGTCCGGATCGGAATTATCCGTGTCGGAATTGCATGGGTCGGAATTGTCCGGGTCGCAATTGTCCAGGTCGCTATTGTCCGGGTCGCAATTGTCCGGGTTGCAATTGTCCAGGTCGCTATTGTCCGGGTCGCAATTGTCCGGGTTGCAATTGTCCAGGTCGCTATTGTCCGGGTCGAATTGTCCGGGTCGAATTATCCGTGTCGGAATTGCATGGGTCGGAATTGTCCGGGTCGCAATTGTCCAGGTCGCTATTGTCCGGGTCGCAATTGTCCGGGTTGCAATTGTCCAGGTCGCTATTGTCCGGGTCGAATTGTCCGGGTCGAATTGTCCGGGTCGCTATTGTCCTGGTCGGAATTGCCCGGGTTGGAATTGTCCGGGTCGATATTGTCTGGGTCGGAATTGTCCTGGGCGAATTGTCCGGGTTGGAATTGTCCGTACACCAAACTATTTGTGTTTTAAACCTATTGATTTGTAGAAACATTGGGGGGGGGGGGGGGGGTGTCATTTATTTACGACACTATAATCCACTACATGGTATATTGACGTGTAAAATAAAGTAAATTTGTTGCCACTTAACGATCTAAAAATATACAATTAACCATCTACACTTCTTCTGCATAAATATTTATGTATTGTGGATTAGCAATAATCTATTATTAATGATAACTATTAAGAACTATAATGTCATGTTCGACATTATTATTATGAATAATATCACTAAATAATAATAATAATAATAATAATATTTAATTTCCGAATACATCACTATTAATTAATACAATTCAATATAAATTTATTTAATTGAATATAATGTAGAAATATATGATTTATCTATTTCATACTATTATCTAATAAATTTAATTGAAATAATTAAGCAACAAAAATATCAAATTTATGAACATAATTTATTATTTTATCGAAAAATAATGTAATTCTTTTCTAATTTCACTTTTCAACGAAAAAGTTCTACTTTGCAAATTAAAGTAATTAAGACATACAGTACAGTACATACAGTTTAGAAATTTTTTAGTTCTTGGCTCAAAAATTAAAAAATTTTTGTTAAAAAATTTATTTGGCAAGGCTACCATCATATTTGGTGCTATTTTGGTCCCCGAGGAAGAAAAACACGCGCAAAATTATGTTTAACTAAAATAATTTGTGTTTCATAATTCTGAACATATACGGGTTTACAAGGTCGCTGATCACGATGACACTAGTTATAAATATTTCTGGTAATGCAAACCTAATTTCGGTCTATTCTGGAGCCCCAGAACGAAAACTACAAGTCGCACAAAATTGTAAACTGTTAAATTTTGCCATTGGTTTGGTAATTCTGAAGATATACTGGTTTTCCAGGTCGTTGATCACGATACAACACATTAAAAATCAAACTATGATCTTTGGTGCTTTTCTGGTGGGACGAAAAATACAAGTAGCAAAGAATTTCAAACGGCAAACATCGAATTTGGTTGGATAATACGATATTTTTGAGTGTGATATTCGTGATCAGTATCTCAGAAAACCCATAATATCTAACCATCAGGTTCATTTGGTGATGACGTTTAATTATTAATTTTGTGCTATTTTTTCGTGCCGCGCATTGAAAACAAATACAAAAATGCCCTAATCAAAAATGTACGATATATTTCAGTGTTATATTATTGATAAGAATCCCAAAAAAGATATATGGTCATATATTTGTTCCCTATTTCACCACCTATTTGTAAGGCTACCTGTTCGGTTAAAAACGGTTCTGTTGTGCTGACTGCATGACTGCTGTATTGTTACTTCTGTATTTTCGTTGTTCTGTTTTTGTATTCTAGTATGTAGTGTGCTTGACTTATATATTTCTAGGTATTATTTCTGTGTTTAGTGCTGCATTTAATTTAGTGTTACTGACGATGACAATGTATTGATTCGAAACGTTTATACTATGAGACTTAAGATTTATTCGCTGTTTCCACTCTTCCCAAAAGGTCTGGTTACTCCCTGGTTATAGGGAGTCCTCCAAGGAGACACACTTTGCGCCATTCTTGTTCATAATTGTGGTTGACTATGTTCTACGCATGTCCTTAGATCATCATAATGATGATGGGGTGATGGTAACTCCAACTATTGGCTCCAGAAGTCGAGGAAATCCTGCCAAGTACCTAACTGATCTAGACTTTGCTGATGACTTAGGAGTACTCTCAGAATCATTAGAGGGAGCCCAACGGCTCCTCAGCTCATTAGAACATGCTGCTTCTAGTGTTGGTCTTTTTGTTATCTCCCAAAAGACCTACATTTTGACAGTTAACTTTGAAAGTCGTTAGCAAGTCTCTGATCGGATGAGCATAACGACGATCAGTACGGCATCATGACGACGGTATGCTTGAGCAATGAGCATGTGGACAACTTCTGTTACCTGGGATCATGGATCCATAAGTCAGGTGAGGACCTTCGAATACGCAAGGGAAAGGCATGGGCAGCATTGGATGGGCTTTCCAGGATTTCCACATATTATTCATCGGAAACTTAAGGTCCGATTATTTAGAGCAGAAGTAGTTCCAGTACTCCTCTATGGGAGTCCATGCTGGGCTCTAACTGCTGAGGACACCAAACCTCTGGATGGCCCATTCACAACAATTCTACACCGGGTTCACTGTGTCAAGTACAATGCACACATCTCCAACCAGACATTATATAACATTGGAGGTGTTTCATTGGTTCCCCCAAGCTTGACACTAGAAAAAAGTCGCCTCCGCCCTTTGCAGGACATTGCTTTCGCCGTGAGGACCAGCCTGTGCACAACCTTGTGCTTTGGCAGCCCAATGGGGAAAATGAGCATGGTGGACAGCCAATGACCTTAATGAGACGCCTCCTAATTGACACTGGTCTAGAAGTTGCTAATAATCTCGCGAAAGTCATGGGGGATAAGGAGTTGTGGCGGTGCAACTTTGTTGATAAGCAGGGATAGCATTCTCGCTCAATACACACCCGCTGCATTGGGCTTGCCAATTGTGGATTGCATGGTGATAACAAAACGTTTTTGTAAAGATGGCATAACATCTAAATGTGAAGGTAGTTTACTCTACATTCGACAAGGTCTAGAATACACACTGTAGACTGACTATACCATCGACGGGTGCGAGTCTTGTGGGTTATACTGAGACCTGGCAGACCTACCACTAACCGTAAACAGTAAATTGGGACCACATAACCTGGGGAGTCTACCGAAATAATAACACACTTAATACTTTCGGTGTCCAAAAACTAATTGTGCACGAGATCCGAATCACGCCTCATTCTAAAACACTGATTGACCATATTTCTACAAAATTTAGACCTTCTAATAAATATATTTCAGCCGTCGAGTGTTCTTACTGAATTAATTAAATATAACAAACAAAAATTCCCCTCCGATTTCCAAAAATTCGTTAACTGGTCCAACAACTGGACCCCGTCCTACTAATTCCATCCAAATTAAAGTTCAATTTATCGTCTTTTACAATAATATCGAAACGACATGTCAAAAACACTTTCCGAAAAAATAAACAATTTCAATATATATCCTAAAAGCACTACGGGAGTATATTAAAAATAAGAATAGAAAATCAGCAATAAAAATAATAGCAAAAAACTTGGCAAACAATAAATTTGGCTATGCATAGTTATAAAAATTTATAGTTTGATAGTTTAAAATTTAACCCTTATTTGTCCCGAAGGGGGGGGGGGGGGTCATTTAAAATAAAAATATATTTTTCGAATTCATCTGTATCTTTGAGTCAGTTTATTGAGAAAACCGATATTTCTTGACTTTCCCTAATATTTAGTGGGCTACCCAACATAACAAAAGCCATTTACCTTACATGGCTATGTTAGTGTTGGTGCTGTTGTCCCTTTCTAGCACCCATGTTCAGTATTCTTCGTCCAGAAAATGTCAAAAGATTTTATGGCTCACTAATATAAATTTATTTGTAGTATAAAGTGGTTTTTAGGATGCTGATCACGACTATAGAACTCAAATAAAACATTGAAGGCAATTTTTGGTAATCTTAAATGTGCCCCGTGGGGCACGAAAAAAACAAGTAGTTCAAATATTATAATAAAAAACAATCTCAAAATCAAATTGCTTTTATGACCATACGGTTTTTTTTTGTTTGTTTGTTTTTTTTGAGTTGTCCCAAAATGGTGTACCCCCCCCCCCCCCCCCCCCCCCCCCTTAAGTATGAACTGTTTTCTATGAACTATGTACCTTTAAAAGTTGAAAAGACAAACTTGTGGACTAAAATGACGTATGAAAAACGAATGTTTTTAGTTATAAATAACGTTCACTCGGAAAATAATACATTTCTGTTTCAATAGGAAAAAGTCTGTATGTTTCCTATGTAATGAATTGAAATCATTTTCTATAATAACAGTAAGTGTTCTTGGTTAGTTTCCCTAAGCCCATCACAGAAAGTAAGAAAGTCTTTGTAGGGTCTCTTCTTTAGATATTCAATTAGTTCACTGTTTTGTGAAAAATTACCTTTATGGGATTGAATTATTTCAAACTGATCTTGCGTGATTACAAATTTACTTCTTAGATATAACAGGAGTTTATGACCTTCTAATTTTGTTACAAGTTCGTACTGTTTCTCTGTAAGTATATAAGGGAAATATAATTCCCTTACCTTTTGTTGTTCAACGGCCCGTAACGGACCCACCGCCCCAATGCTTTTCCCTAATTCTTCCAATGTTTCGGCCGTCTTTATTTTCTCGTATAGCTCTCCCACACTAACATGATTTATCTTTTGGTTTTGGTTTATATCAATTTTAATAATAGTTCCATTTTTATAACCAACCATTAAGTAAGTTCCATCTGGATGAAAGTCAATAGACTGGAACCAATTTCCCTCCCTATCAGGCGGCCCCTCATAATCCCGTATCTTTCTCCCATTCCTACCATCCAAAATCATAATATAAGATGAACCATCCTGGTACCTCTCCAGCAGAGCAAACCTTCTCACAATGAGGTTCCCACTTAACTACCGATCCTAAGTTGCTCTGTTCCCATAATTCTTCTCCTGTTATGAATGAAATACACTTTGTAAACCCGTTTCCCCCTATTAGCAGTTTACTGTTATCAGAATTAAATCCTACCGAATTCACTACTCTCCCCTTTGAGCAAAGTTCCTCCATAAGATCCCCTTCAGTGTTCCACTGTTTAACTGTTCCATCACTGGAACAGCTGATTAACTCGGTACCCGAGCTATTGAATATAACATCGGATACCCTATCACCATGGGCGAGCCAACCAAAATGTGTGAAAGTATTGCCGGTACCAGTTAACACAATAATTAAAATGCCACCTTTAGCGCCACCCATGACTGCGATATTTGCATTTGTAGGACTAAAGTGGATGCCTCCCCACAGTGTTTCGGTTTGCTCGAACTGTAATTGGAGTTCATTGTATCGAATGTTTAGTAACAATTCGTTTTTTTCTACATCCCAAAAAATTACTTTTCCATCCCAACCATTGACAGTCCACGCAATCCTCTTACCATCCATAGAAACTGCACAACTGTTTATTCTACTAAAATCGTCGTATTTTAGTTGTTGGATAACAGCGATATTTGATGCGTCGCAGATAAAGATTCCCCCACTACCGACATAAACGCATCTCTTCCCATCCCGAAAGTGTTGAAGAATCGATAAGTCCTCTTCATGGATCTCTTCACTACTACAATCTACATAAAATCGAAATTTGGAATGTTATATAATATAATTTATAATGACCCAGACCCAACATTTAAAATTGCAAACCATTCCAGAGTTGTCCAAAATCAAACAATTCCTTTTCTATTTTCTATACCTTTTTTTTAATTCATTATATTTATATTCATTATATGACATTGTGTCATATGTCATTATATGATGTGGTCTAATATGATATGGGATATGATAAAATGATATATTATATAATATGGGCTTAAATGTACTGATTCTATATGTTAGCTTATCCAATTCCGCTAACCACCCCACAAAGTGAGCCGTTAAGCAATATTGGGAAACACGAGGGTGAGCAATCAACCTCGTGTCACCCAACAAAGTGGGAAGGAGAAAATACACACACACACGTACAATAAGGGTCAGGGGTTACACCCCTGAAAGAGAGAGAATAGCAGGGGCGAAGGGAAGCACTTCAGGGGGGGGGGGGGGGGGGCAAAGGGCGACAACCGGGTTATTAGCCAATGGGGGGGAAGGCACCGGCTGGGTAACGTAACTTGGCCAACCGTGCAATACATATTATCAGTATAACGAATCATTTAGTCAGTGTGCCATTTACTCAGTACATAGTTAGGTCAGTTTAGCTAGGGTAGTATCGGAACTTCAATTACCGTCTTACCGTCTGTACATCACTGTGTGTTTCCAATATTACATCTTATACTTTATGTTATCATCATATTATATCTTATACTATTATACCCGAAGAACTATATACAGCGATCAATAACTCTCTTTTACCTTTCACACACGGCGGGGACGCGTAAATTGAAAACCGGATAAACCGGAATCCTTCCTGGATCCCGTCACAGTAATTGAAGAACAACTGCTGCCCTAGTAATTGAATCAACTGCTGCCCTAAGCGATAGACTACCAGCCACCAATCTAAAGTACGCGATGAGTCGAACAGGAGAAACGACACCGCCGCGGACCCCGGACGGTGATCTAACGATCCACGAGGCCGCGACAAGACGGTACCGGCCCACGACACCGGAGCCATCCACAACGGGCGATCCGGCAATTCAGGACGAGGGGGGCCGTCTGGAACTAGAAGACGAGTCGAGAGAAAGGACAGACGAGTCGAGAGAAAGGAGAGACGAGTCGAGAGAAAGGAGAGACGAGTCGGGAGGAGAGAAAGATGAGTCGACACACGACGGCTGTCAACGTGCCGATGTCGCCAGCCAGCCACAGGCCGAGGGCGACGAACGGTCCACCGGAACGGCAACGGTGGGGCCGACGGTACGACGCCAGACCCGGAGAGATAGAGGAGACGTCGGCGACGAGGACGTCGGGGTCAGCGATCAACTTCGACGGGCCTACAACGCGACCCGGAAACTGCTCAAAGAGACCAAAGGCGGGGCCAAGATAGATCAGGTGAAGTTGAAAAGGCGACTAGGTGAGTCGAACGAACACTTTAACTACCTAATGCGCTTTGGACAGAGAGAACTAGCCGAGGGGAGAGCGAGGGAGGTCGCCAGCGAACTGTGTGATCTATGGGAGTGTAGGGGTATACAGCCTAATGTAGTGTACATAGGGCCATACTTAGTCGATGCCCGGGGAGTAAAATTAGTGGGTTGGAGGAGACCGCAGGAGGGCGAATCCGAGGTTAACCCCGAAGATTCGGTCTCGTCGGTCGGAGGAAGTTCTGGGGGGCGGGGGAAAGTTAGTAGGACGGGAAGGCGGAGGGAATCCGTCGCAACCGATAAGTCTGCTACATCCTCCGCAAAAGAAAGACGGGTGAGGGAAATAAATGCGGTGTACCATCTCGATCTGATAGCGCAAGACCAGAGAGAAATAGAGAGACAGTTAGAGGAGGGGAGAGCGCTATTAGAGAAAGAAATGGAACTGGCTAGAGAGACCGGAGAGAGGGCCGAGAAGGCCGCGAGAAGCTTTAGGGAGTGCGAGGAAATAGGAAGGAAGGAACAAGAAGAGCGTGAGGCGAAAGAGGAAAGTGAACGTAAGGAGCGTGAGGCGAGAGAGCAAAGTGAACGTAAAGAGCGCGAGGCGGGACGTAGAGAGTGTGAGGTGGCGAGGGAGGTGAGACGAATGGAGAGAGTTGGGAGAGAGACGGAATTGGCCGAGCAGAACGCGCGGGAGAATAAGGAAAGAGCGGCAGAAGGGAAGTGTGTGCAAGATGATTTACATAATCGCCTTAGCGGGCTTATGCAATACCAAACTAGACAGAAGCGCAAACTGGAACTGGCGCAGATGGGGTTGTCAGAGAGTGACGCTGGCTCGGGTGCTTTCGAGGAGCCAAGGGCCATGGATACATTTATTAATACCCCACTTACAGGGACCGCACGACAGACCCGAGACTGGTGTGACCGTACGGGCGGGGGGGGGGGGGGGTAATAATAATAATACTGTAGACGACGTTAATATTAATAGTACCGTATTGGATAATTCTAACCAAACCTTTATTCCAGGAAATATTTTACCTAGTAGTAGTAACTTAAATTTAAATACAAATAATCCAAATAATTTAAATAATAATACGAATTCGAATTTACAAAATAACTCAAATAACGCAATTACGCAAAATAACTCAAATAATGTAGTCACGCAAAATAATTCAAATAATCTTATCTCGAACGAACAAAATAATTATGTTCCTAATTTTGGTGCACAGAATAATTTAGGTGAACTAGAGGGCCAAATTGGCGACAATCACAGTTGTGCTATTAATGTGAACGTGTCGGATATACACAACCCGGTAGACGGGGGCCTGGTAGGCCACATAGTTAATAGGCAGGAAGTGGCGGGGTTAAGCCAACCCGACGGCGGCCTGGTAGGCCACGTAGTTGATAGGCAGGAGGTAGCGGGGTTGAGCCAACCCGAGGTAGGCCTGGTAGGCCACACAGTAGCAGAGGGAGAGGCGGGGGTGAATAGACCCAGCCGCAGTAGGGTTGATGTGTCGGCTAGAGAGGGGTATAGTGGTGAAGCAAGAGATAGTGAAGTAAGATGTGGCGAGTGGGGGGGGGGGGGGGGGCTACGGGCGCCCCACCACGGAAGATTAGTGGCGAGAGAAGGGGGGTGGAGAATGTCCGACAGGGGGGATGCAGAAGTGTGGTAGGAGATGGTGAAGTTAGATGCGGCGGGTGGGGGGGGGGGGGGGGGGGGGGCTACGGGCGCCCCACCACGACAGAATAGTAGCGAGAGGGGGGGGGGGGCAAAGAGTGTCCCACAGGCGTCGGCGGATAATGCGCGGGCCGAGCTAGGTAAACCGCAACACCCGACGACGGAGAGTAATAGGGGGATTGCAAGTATCCCCAGCGACGTGCGATCGAGCAGAGAGAGGCAGGTTGACGTCGCGAGAGGGCAGACGAAGCGTCGAGCCCGATCAGAAGAGGGAAGAAGAATAGTGGAGTTTAACCGGGAGGTCGACGAGAGATCTCACGAGCGGGAACACTGCACTGGAGAGAGAAGAGGAGAAGATAGTAGGAGAAGTATCACCGCGAACGATAGAAGAGCGAGGACGGATAGCGAGCCGTCGATAGCCGAGATGGGAATGGAGAGTCGGAGGGGTCGAGCTTCGGGAGATTGCCGTCGCCCCGGAGAGGCGCGACCTGACGAGGCGTACTACGCCGATAGAGGGGTACGCGACGTACCGGCACGAGGGCGAGAGCAGTGGAGGGGGTCGAAGAGAAACTTCCCGGCGGGATATAGCTACCGATCGAGAATACGGTAGCCGCGGGGAGGATTATTCGAGAAGATTAAACTTCGATCCCGAGCGACACATACAGACTGTGGGACATACTGTAGGCCTTACTGCACATACCATAGGCCATGCTGACAGGAATAATGTAGGCGATAGGATAGCGCGGACGACGGGATTAAACCCGGAAGTCGCGGAGTACATACCGGCAGGTAGGCCAGAAGCTGATAGGCCTATACCGGTACCAGTACAGCAGTATGACTACAGCATGCAAGGACATAACATATACCCAGGGGAGGGGGGAATTATTGCGGATAGGTGCATGGGCCCCAATATATTAACATCAACCCCAGTACCAAACATACCGGTGGGGGGGGGGGGGGGGGGGACAGGGTGACATTCCCCCATCACAATATCAACAATATACCCCGATAGGAGCAAGAACAACGAGACCCTTGGATGAAAATAGATCATGCGACACAGAAATATGGAGGGGGCCGCTACCCCCAATGATATACCCAAGCCAGAGGAAGGTAGAAAATAGGACGGACGGACCACACCCAACAGGAGAAACTATACAACATCCATCGAACCCATTGGAAGCGCAGGCGATGGGGATGGCCACGTTGATCGATGCGTTAAAAACTAGGATCGAGTTACCACCCGTGGAACCGTTTAAATTCGATGGGAGTAGGCCGGAAGAATATCTGCAGTTTCGGCGCATGTATAGTAACGAAATACTAACAAAGAACTTGACGCAGGCGGAGTGCCTAAAATATCTGCAAGTATATACAGGAGGCCCAGCATACGACATCGTGAGGCAATACCAGGGCATAGAGGGCGGCTTCACGACGGCATGGCGGGCACTGGACAGGGAATACGGGCACCCGGCCAAGATCATCCGGCAAACCCTGAGGGGCATAACATCGGGTGGCCTACAGGATAACCCCGTTAGCATAAAGACATTCGCTAACAAAGTCGAGAAGGCGCTAATCGTGTTAAAGACGCTAGACGCGCCATACGAACTCAACGCGTCCAACAACATCACCACGATAGCGCAGGCACTACCGATGTGGCTGCGCAACAAGTGGAGGAAAATCGCTTTCTCCACTCGAGATAGGAAGGGTGCGGAACCGGGTTTAGAAGAAATGTCGAGCTTCTTAAACTACGAAGCCGAATTAATAACCGACCCAGTCTATAGTGAGGACAGCCTGGGAAAGGGACCAAGAACCGATTACCATAGACCGAAACCAGAACACAACACGTCAAACGCATTACCAAAGCTCAGGCAATCACTGCCATACGCAGCGACGCAGGGGACTGCAAGTCCACAGGTAGCCGAGGGTAAGACCACATCATGGAGCGGACAGGGAAAAAATAACAACACAAATAAATATAACCCCAGTACGCCCAGTAGGCCGAACCCAAACAATAAGAATAGTAGGGACTTTGGTACAAATGCAACTGCGATACGCAATGCACTGTACAAGGACGGCTACGACCCAAAGAGCAAATGCCAGCTACATACAAATGCGCTTCATCAAACCATGAACTGCAGGTACTGGCAAGCGCTACCCAGGGAAGATCAGGTAGAATACGCGGCGAGAAATGAGATCTGCTCGCGATGTGTGATGAGTGGACATAGAGCTAGGCAATGCAAGGAGACGCCAATCAAGTTCGGTCAAAGCAAAGGCCAAACGATGGCAACGAGCACAGTAGGGGCGAAGAAGAGAGGAACGGTGCTACTTGGGGTAGTACCAGTGCGAGTGATTGGAGAAGGCAATCGATCAGTGACCACACTGATGCTGGTCGATAGTGGAGCTGCCTTCACATTAATCGAAAATTGGGTGGCCGAAGAGATAGGATTGAGAACGAGGCCAAGTAGAATGGCGGTAACAACAATCTCTAGCAAAGATGAGGTCCTGGAGATGAGGACCGGACGGTGCGCGATTGCAGCGGTGGCACCGGGATGCGACTACGGGGCGACCATCGACCCCATCCAAGTGATAGAGTCAATAAATATCAATGCCAGGCGGCCAACCAACATCGAGGTCGAACAATATAAATTCCTGGATGATATCGACTTCTCAATCCCAGAGGTGGACGTTAGGAAGGTATCCATTATAGTAGGAATGGACTGCCCGACGGCCCACGAAAGGATGCAAACGGTCTTCGGCGAAGACAGGCAGTGTGACCCGGTGGCGATATTGACACCATTCGGGTGGACGCTGGGTAGCCCAATTAAGAGTAAGATGTCGGATGTCGGATTTAGGATGTCGGAGACATCGGGATGCATGTTCGCAGGAACTATGCAAGAAATAGGGGATGAGAGAGCGGAGGAACAGCTCAAGAGACTGCTCAGGCAAGATTTTGGGGGACTAAAGGAAACCGGGGTCGGAACCTCGGAGGAAGACAAGCAGGCTCAGCAGAGCGTAGAGGAGTCTATGAGATGCGAAGAAGGGCGGTATACCATAGGAATGGTATGGAAGCTACCAAAGCTACCACTGCCCGATAATAAAGGGATGGTACTCACGAGGCTTTGTAAGTTGAAACAGACGTTAAAACGGAGCCCCGAAAGGAATGAGTACATTCACAAGACGATCAGGAAGTACGTCGAGAAGGGATGGGCCGTGGAGTTACCGGTCGACAAACCAAACACGGACTTGACATATTACCTGCCACTCCACGTGGCTTTAGATCCGAAGAAAGGTAAACTGCGGATAGTAGTGGACGCATCGGCAAAGACCGACGGGAAATGCCTAAACGACTATCTGCAAGAGGGTCCCAACATATACAACTCAGGGATAGAGGTCCTACTTAGATTCAGGAATGGGAAACACGCCTTCACCTGTGACATAGAAGGCATGTTCAACCAAGTCCGTGTGACGGAAGAGGATAGCGACAATCAATGCTTCTTATGGTACGATGGCGACGTGGAACCGTCGACAATACCGATGTACAAGATGATAGTACAGAATATGGGAGCCAAGTCGTCTTCATTCACGACGACTATGGCCGTAAGAGACACAGTAAAGGGAAAGGAAGATAAATACAGTACTAGAGCCGTCGATATCGGCTTCTACGCGGCTTCTACGTAGACGGCGGGATGGAGTCTGGAAATACGGTTAAGGAGCTACTGGACACAGGGCGCGAGATTCGCGACATCCTTAAGGGATCCGGCTTCAACCTAACCAAATTCCAATCCAGTTCGAAGGAATTTATCGAGGCGATAAAAGATGAGAGACCAGGATCGACCATGGATAATCCACAACAGCCAAGGGGCAGGACATGGCGAACAAGAGAATAGAGTCTCAACAGAAGGCACTGGGAATTGTGTGGGACAGAGAGACGGATGAACTGAAGTACCAGTTGAGTCAGGAGGGCACAGATATCCACACAAAGAGGGGCTATGTGTCGTACATAGCAAGGATATACGATCCCCTAGGCCTAGCATCCCCACTACTAGTCACGGGGAAACAGATACTCAAGAAAGTGTACAAGCTAAAGGACGAGTGGGACGCAGAGGTCCCGGAAGAGATTAGAAAGCAGTGGTATAAGTGGACAGAGAGCCTGGAGCAGATGGGAACATACAGCATGCCATGAGTGTATTTCCCGGATGGGGACATAACGAATCTGGACCTACACATGTTCTCCGATGCGTCGTTAGAGGCATACGGAGCGGCACTCTATTTAGTACAACGAGAGGGTGCTCACAAGCCCAGACTCGCCTTCAGCAAGGCGAAGTCAATGCCGCCAGATTCAGCATCAGTTCCCAAACTAGAATTGACAGCTGCAAGTCTAGGAGTTAGGGCTACAGCCTACCTAGTGGATACTATTCCCAACATAGTGGAGACACACTACTGGACGGATTCCATGGTAGTGCTTGGTTGGCTACATAACGAAAGGACGAGATACCCTATATTCGTCGCAAATAGAGTGGACGAAATAAGGGCGACCACAGAACTGGAAAGGTGGCACTACTGCCCGACGGACGAGAACCCAGCGGACTTGTTATCGAGGGGCGTGGTACGCCACACTTTCTTGAAGAAGGAAGTATTGTGGCAACACGGGCCACAGTTTCTGAGCGACAGGGAGGCCTGGCCGCCGATGAGAAAGGTGGACCCGGGCTCAGGAGAAGTAGTGTCAGAAGGAGAAGAGGGAGATTCAGAGGGAGAAGAGATATACTCCCAGATGGTGAGGGAGATTAGGGACGTGCAACCAAAACCAGGAGAACTGTGCGATAACCCGACGGATAAACTCCTTAGCTACAGCTCTAGTTGGTACAAGACCAAGAAATTAGTGGCGTACTGGAGAGCCTTCGGGAATTTCCTCAGGGGAGTTGGCAAAGACGTGAAGATTAGAATGACAATAGATCTGGAAGGGGCGGCCAAAGCAGTCATCCGCTACGAGCAAAGGAAGAATTACGGCGACGAGGTGGAGCGCGTCGGTAAACAACAGCATCTCCGACGGGACAGCGAGCTGATCACGCTGTCGCCACAACTTACGACGGGATCCTAGTAATGAACTCTAGGGTGGGATACAACAACAGTATCGTTGTTCCACCGAAGCCCATCATCATCCCCACAGGATCGCCGATAGTCCACCAGATTATTTGGGACTCCCACAAATCGATATTGCACGGGGGCACCAACCGAACCCTCACGGAGATAAGGAGGACCTTTTGGGTCAAACAATTGAGGAAGAAGGTGAAGGCGGTAGTGGGGCAGTGCCAGACCTGCCGACGAGCGAAGAAGGAGCGAGCCATACAGGAGATGGCACCACTACCAGCAAGTAGGGTAAGACAACACGACCCGCCATTTACACATTGCGGTGTGGACATGTTCGGGCCGATAAAGATCAAGGTGATGCGGCACACGGAGAAACGCTACGGTATTATCTTCGTATGTAATAACACGCGGGCGGTAGGGATAGAACTCGCCCAAGATGCAACCGCATCGGCATTCATTAATGCCTTAGAGAGGTTTAGAGACCGCAAAGGTGGGACGATCGCAGTAATATACTCCGACTACGGGACCAACTTTGCGGGGGCGGAGAACGTGATGGCAGAGGCCTTGGATATCCTGGAAGGAGAGGAAGTCAGGGCAGCCATGAGGCGACGACAAGTAAAATGGGAGAGGAGGACGCCGTATGCACCGCATACCCTAGGATGCCTCGAGAGACTAGTGGGTAGTTCGAAGCGTCTGATGACGAAGTTGATGAACACCCATATGGTTACGGAGGATGTGCTAAGGACAGTACTTGCGAAGTGTGAGGGTATCATTAATAGCAGACCGCTATATCCAGAGAATGATGACCCTGAGTCACTAGACGTGCTGACGCATTTTCCTCATGGAAAGGCCAGCGACCATCGATATGTGGGGTGTAGACCCAGATGACATACACTCCCGCCAGAGTTGGAAAGTCGCTAAGGCGATAAGCGCAGAGTATTGGAGGATATGGGTTGAGGAATACCTACCCATGCTTCACAGAAGAAGTAAGTGGAGGGAGATGAACAGAGAGCTGAAAGAGGGTGATCTCGTGATCGTCACGGATGATACCATCATCAACAACCAGTAGCGGTTGGCGAGAGTTGTAGGCACTTACTCCGATGAGGACGGAAGAGTCCGATCGGTAGAAGTGCGGATAGGTGGCAAGATAGGTGCCAAAGACAGGAAAACCTACAGAAGGGCTGTAGGGAAGTGCTGTCTACTAGAGGGAGCACCTTAGTATCGAGTAAGAGTGGAGTTTAGTCGTCCAAGTTTTGGACTGAGGGGGTGGGATTGAGGGCGAGGCGCCCTTCCCACACATAAAAAAAAAAAAAAAAAAAAAATATATAAATAAAAGTACATAACTAGGTACGCAGTAAGTAGGCAGATAGAAGTTAGATAGTAAGAGTAAGAGGGTACGTAGTACCGTTAGTTAGTTAGGAGTGTTAGAGGAGTTAGTGAGAGGGTACGTAGTACCGTTAGTTAGTTAGGAGTGTTAGAGGAGTTAGTGAGAGGGTACGTAGTACCGTTAGTTAGTTAGGAGTATTAGAGGAGTTAGTGAGAGGGTAAGTAGTACCATTAGTTAGTCAGTGGAGTTAGAAGTTAGTAAGAGGGTACGTAGTACCATTAGTTAGTCAGTGGAGTTAGAAGTTAGTAAGAGGGTACGTAGTACAGTTAGTTAGTGGAGTTAGAAGTTGGTAAGAGGGTACGTAGTACCGTTAGTTAGTGGAGTTAGAAGCTAGTAAGAGGGTACGTAGTACCATTAGTTAGTGGAGTTAGAAGTTAGTAAGAGGGTACGTAGTACCGTTAGTTAGTGGAGTTAGAGGTTCGTTAGTCAGTGGAGTTAGAGTAGTAAGAGGGTACGTAGTACCGTTAGTTAGAGAGAATAAGAGTTAGAGGGTACGTAGTACCGTTTAGTAAGAGATAGAGGTAGAAGGGTATATATAGTATAGATATTAGTCAGTAGTTAGTAGCGAGAGGGGGGCATATGAGTACAGCTGGATAAATCGTGTAGGCCGCGCGACGAATACTGTTGTACTGCACAAGCCCACAGAGTAGGCCAGAATGTGGATTATGAAATAGAATGATCCATAGGCAATAGTAAGCAGTAGGACAGTAGAATTAAAATTAGATTAGAAATAAAATAAAATAGGGCTGAAAAATTAACAAATTACGGTAACAATAAAAAGGAAAATTCTGGAATATAATTAAAGCAACGGACAAAATTGTGATTTAGGATACATTTAGTAGCTTCATAATTAAGTAGTGTAAAAAATAGGCAATAACTCAGAAATACAGAGAGAGATAGGCCATCGAACAGAAATAAACCATCTAAACCTATCACTCATCCTATAGCGCCTTGGTAAGGCACCACCCAAAGGGTGAGCGATCGGGAAGAGTTCGAGATGGCAAGCAAACTTGTGCGAAAGAGAAAGGCGGAGCTAGGAGGAAAGGAGATACTGGTGGATTTCACCAAGAGGCATCTGGAAGAGAGGACGAGGGGATACTATGAGCGGTTAGAAAAGGGTCATGCAGCACGAGCGTTACAGGACCACTTCAGGGAGATGCATGAACAGCGGTTGGTCGGGACCTACGGGACGCCGTCGCTGGACAACGCGATCTTCGAGCATTTCCACTATGTGGTGAAAGGAGACGAGGCGAAGTTCGGGATTCCGAAGTACGCGAGAGAGTCACCGAGGAAAGATTGGAAGAGGTTCATAGAGTCCGTCAACAGGGGACGACGAAGGGACCGTGGAAGACGAGGAGGGTTCAAGGAGAGGATCGGCGGGATCGGCCAGAACCATACTCCTACATTTGGCCACGCCAAATGGGGACATTTTCCTGTTTGACCTGGGAACGTATGGGAAGAAGGACGGGCCGAAGTTAGACCGGCTGCCAAGGGCGGTGCAGGTCCTAGTGAGAGAGAAGTCGACAACGAAAGTGGGATCGGCGATTCGCGACGACGCGGAGAGAATCATCGGTCCGGACACCCCCAACCTTCTGGATATGCAGACGGTCTTCATGGCTATGACAGCACCAGACGGGTTGGGACTAGTTAAGAACACAGGCCATTGTGGAGCGGTGGCGATGGGCCAGCTATTGGGGCTCGTATGTCACAAACCGATGGACTGGGGGAAGTTCAGGGAAGAGTACGGAGCAGAACTAGCGAACTCGCTGAAGTGGGGAGCAAGGCCGGGAAAACAAGAGGTGTATCAATTCCGAAAAGGAGTGATAAAGGTATATAAGAAGCGATATATCCTGCAGGAGGATTGGATAATGATAAGTTTGCTTAACCTATTCATAACCGTGGTTATCGAGAGGGAACCAGCGGCATTCCTATTATCGGGATCACCCCTAAGCTACAGAAGAGCCTTTAAGACAGCTTTCGATGGTCTGGTAGACCACCCGGGGCCTAAGGGCGAGTCGGTGTACTACAACAGCCGACATCTGGTAGACGGGGAGATAGATACGCCATATCAGAGATGGGAGCTGTAAAAGCTTC